>JAWQEG010003390.1:0-85000 GCA_033782935.1 Petrolisthes cinctipes | reverse complement strand
TCTAAACTATTCCACACCACGGGACACCAGTATTTTTGTTCATTTGGTCCCGTTTCCTGTCATACATTGGAGGAATCATAGACCTTCCAATTCACCAACAAGAGAATCTCCCCTTAAGCGTTACTGTAAAGGGTGGAGGAAAAAAAAACAAACACGAGATGGACCTTCTTTAAGTTAAGGTTAGGTTCCTTGGTTGGTCGAATTGGAAGGCTACTGATTCCTCCTGACTATGCCACGAAACAGATCCCCTTTTCAAGAAACAATAGGGTCGTCTGTTTCTTTTGTAGCATAGTTTGGACCAATCACAGACCTTTCAATTTATACCCAACATGAGAATCTCCCCTTTAATGTATGTAGACTCGCAATCCAAAATTTGTATCCAGGTCTTGTTGAAGTTTCGAATCATTTGACATACGAGTGAACCAATTACAACGCTTATCCTCTTTCATATTTGCTTGAGCTTGCTTAATATTCGATCAGGGTATTCGAAGCAAGCCTGGATACATATTTTGGATTGCTAGTGTACAGTACAGTAGATGGGATTTTCTTGCGACGGGTCAGGCCTGGTGAATGGGTTTGCTTTCTGAGGGCAGGCCGCTATGTTGGTTTAATCCGACCGAGTGCTTCACCCATGAGTGCCCGTGAAGGGATCGGTTTTACCCCTTTCCTCGGGGGGCCACTGGGACTATCTACAGTTTGAATTGAAAGTATGTAACCTGGCTATCTATTTATACATTATTTTTTCCCCTTCGGCATGAATCGACAACAAACCAAGATACCATACAAGATTAAAGTAACGTAAAGAGAGACTATGAGAATTAATAAAATAAAAATAAAATTAATATTAATTATTTTGTCCTCAGCATAGATCGATAAAACAAACAAAAACTATAAAAATTAATATACTGAAAACTAAAATTCATATATAATAGACTTGATGGTATTCACAAACAGCCTGGGAAACTGATGAAAGAAGAAGATTAAGGGACATTTTCCATCCCTCCACCCCACCCACCCCACCTATTACCCCGATGGTCAAAAGAAAGAAAAGTAGGCCAGGGAGGGTCAAGGTCCAGTTAATGAGATAATGTGGCCGGACAGAGCGACCCCTTGTCAACCTTATGATGTAGTGGCAATTCAGGACAAGGAAGGAAGCAGACAAAACCGAGGAAGTAAAATATATAAATTAGTAAAAAAAAAAAAAAAAATTATATAAATAAATAAAATAACAAGGAAGGAAGCAGACAAAATCGAGGAAGTAAAATATATAAATTAGTAAAAAAAATAAAAATTATATAAATAAATAAAATAACAAATAAAATAACAAGGACAGAAGCAGATAAAACCGATGAAGTAAAATATATAAATTAGTAAAAAAAAAAAAAAAAATTATATATATATAAATAAAATAACAAATAAAATAACAAAGAAGGAAGCAGATAAAACCGATGAAGTAAAATATATAAATGAGTAAATAAAAAAACATATTATATATATAAATAAAATAACAAATAAAATAACAAAGAAGGAAGTAGATAAAACCGAGAAAGTAAAATATATAAATGAGTAAATAAAAAAAACCATATTATATATATATAAATAAAATAACAAGGAAGAAAGCAGATAAAACAGAGGAAGTAAAATAAGTAGATTAGTAAATATAATAAATAATATATCTATAAATAAAACAATAAATAAGATTAAATAAATAAATAAATAGATAAATAAATAAATAAATAGATAAATAAATAAATAAATAGATAAATAAATACATAAAAATAAAAATAAATGCAGGATTGTAGTAGGGAAGAAAAATGGTAACATAACTTGATAATTTAAGTCCTATTTTCCTGAGTGGAATAAACTGGAGTAATGCATAAAGATGGACAACAATAAAGTACAGAGTAGTGGTGATGCCGAACACGATAAAACTGTATCAATGTCAATAATATAGTAATAGTCCCTTTAATTAAACTGATAATGACGTGGGAATGTAATTACTCTTCTCATCTGCTGTTATTACCACTAACTCTTCACTCCCTCAATCACCACAGCGGAACATTCATATATGGTAGTAATTTTTATAAGCCTTGTTCCCTGACTCAAACATCTGCCATCCTCGCTTCAATAGTCACTCACTTTTCACTTCCACCATAATAAACAATTTCAACAATCATTCACTGCAACTAACACCACTTCAAATATGGTACCACATGCATTCCTCTTCCACCATAACACAATTCCCACTACCAAGCATTATAATTACCAAACCACTTCTTTAACTACACACATGCACTCCCGTTTCATTACAACTGCCATTAAAAGTCACCACCACCACCACCACCAATACCACCACCACCACTACCACCACCAATACCACCACCACCACCAATACCACCACCACCACCACTACCACCACCACCACCACTACCACCACCACCACCACCACTACCACCACCACCACCACCACTACCACCACCACCACCACCACTACCACCACCACCACCACCACCACCACTACCACCACCACCACCACCACCACTACCACCACCACCACCACCACCACTACCACCACCACCACCACCACCACTACCACCACCACCACCACCACTACCACCACCACCACCACCACTACCACCACCACCACCACCACTACCACCACCACCACCACCATCACCACCAATACCACCACCACCACCAATACCACCACCACCACCAATACCACCACCACCACCAATACCACCACCACCACCAATACCACCACCACCACCAATACCACTACCACCAATACCACCACCACTAACACCAATACCACCACCAATACCACCACCACCACCACCACCACTACCACCACCACCACCACACACACACTCCCATTCCAACACTACCATCATGCACCAACAATCACTACATCCACAACTACAACCCCAAACATTCCCCCAAAAGAATCACAACACCATCAAGCAGCCCCCACAAACTTTCCTCCCTCTCTCTCTCTCTTTCTCCCTCCCTCCCTCCCAACCATCACGACCGAACCAAAACACGATAGTACGAATCACCCTCTAAAAAGTTGTATCAAAACACCGCTCAACTCTTAACCCCCAAACTGAGAGGGAACCGCTGTCGACTACCCGGGGCTTCCATTAACACTATCTATTAATCAAACTTTTTTCGCCCTGCTGCTAAAATCACCATTAGAAACTATTATCCCTATCGCGGCATAATTAATAATGGGGGCCAGACCGCTATAATCTATCTGTGTATCAAGAGACGTCGCTACAATCAGTACCACACTGCCTGATGTTGTTGTCTACCGCTACAGTGATGTTGTCTGTATTGCTTCATTGATGTTACCGCCGCTCGCTTCATTGGTGTCTTCTACCGCCAGGACGTTGATGTTGAAGGTCACACAGATGTTGTATTCACGATTTAATTTCACACACTGATGTTTGCCACAGTCACATTCACACTCTACTCTATACCACACACTGATGTTTCCCGTTCCCTTCATTACAATGCCTATGTTTTCCCCAGTCAATAGCCTTCATTATCTTCTTTTCTAATTAATTGTTCATGCCTTCACTGTCAAGTTATACCAACCTGATGAATTCCACCCATCCCTCATTTTATTCACCCTTCACCACAATCACTATGAACACGATAGTTAGCATCAAAATCTCAACTTCCAACACCACACATAAAAACAATAACTTTACCATCACCACCAATACTACAACAACGACCACCACAAACACTACCACCACAACCAACAGTACTTCAACCATCACTATCAGCACCATCACTCTCACTCCAACCACCACCACCACAATCACCAAAACCATGTCTACCACCACCACCCAAACCACTACAAAAGTTACCACCTCCACCACCACCAGAACCAAGACACTAGGAAAATCAAGCGGTCCTCAGATACCACTTTTTACTACCAATATTATGGCCCATAAAACATTTTACTGGAGGGGCCCTCTCAGCTTTAAGGTGAATGCACATCGCTAGGGAATTGATTTTTAGTTGGACCACCTGAGACGACAAGACACGACCACTGACACGACACCCTTACGACTGATACGACACGACACGACCATCTGAGACGACAAAACACGACCACTGACACGACACCCTACGACTGATACGACACGACACCACCACCTTAGACGACAAAACACGACCAATGATAAGACACGGTACGACTGATTGACACGGGAAGGCACAACCACCAACACACACGGTACTACATCTGACACGACGCGACCACTGACACAACACGATACGACTGACAAGACACGACACGACACGACCACTGACAAGACACGTACGGTACGGCAGAATCAGTGCTGTACGAAATAATATGTTAGATGATAAAATATACTCGTACCACATAAAACTGACATTGTGTGACCCTAAAATAACATATTAAGACTTTCGGTATACGGTAAGACCCTAGAGACACCTTGATACGACCCTGAAATTAGACAGTAAGACCACTAAAACAACAGCAAGGACCCAGTGAAATTATAGGGTACGGCCTCTTGAGACGATGCAAACCTAAATCGACTCGACACAGTACAACCCCCAAGACGAAATACATTTTCAAGCAATGGGTCATCAAACCACCACCACAGACACCAGCCACACACACAACGACCCCAAAACACACACCTCACCTAAACGTTTCCTACATTTACGAGCTTCTTACGTACGTCCAACCGCACACCAAGGACGATCACACACACACACACTAAGTCAGTCACTCACTCACTCACTCACTCTCTCTCTCTCTCTCTCTCTCTCTCTCTCTCTATATATATATATATATATATATATATATATATATATATATATATATATATATATATATATATATATATATATATATATATATATATATATATATATATATATATATATATATATATATGAAAACGGTGTTCGTCATTTTATCACATAAGCTCCTTCACTCATTACCTCATGAATGTTATAAATGTTGTTCCTCAACATAACCTACATTATATTCTGTTCCTCGTTGCATCTGTTCTCACGTGTTCATCATTCTTCCTCGGCTCACATCACTCTGCCCATAACGTCACCCTACACTTGGTCCATATATCTACACTCTTACACATTTACTTCTAACACTTTTTTCACCTCACTCTTCCCCGTGATTTTAATATGACTGAAATATAAACAGGAGAAACAAAAGTGCTGCCACAGAGTAAAAATCTCCATGAAGACAAAACAATATCTGTCTCCATGTTACATTTATTAGATGCAAATCCTTTAATCAATATGTAAATGGAATCAATAGTTTTTTATGCACACAAACATTTATTCGGAACTTTTAACTTTCAGTAACCAACTATTAATGTGAAAACTCGAAACACACACACGCATATTATTAAAAATTAATATAATATAAAGAGAATTATCCGAGGGGACGAACCCTTGCCTGCTGACACACACACACACACACACACACACACACACACACACACACACACACACACACACACACACACACACACACACACACACACACACGATGGCAGGGATAAAGAAGACATTTTACTATCTCCCACCATCACTGCAGGAGAACTAACAAACAAATCAACCAACACCCCAACACATCTGACCATATACTCAAACGATCCAAACATTCTCCAGGCCACATTACACAAGGAAAGGGAATCAAGGGATGGAGGAGAGGAGAGGGAAGCCATCCAACAACACGAAGCATCAAGCGAGCAGGCAGGTTCAGGGTGCCGGGGAGGACGCTGATTTCCTGATAGATAGCGTCAGGCCAATGGTCCGTGGTCTGGGGCTCTATAAACACATCAGAGGCACTGGCTGGCGGGCTGGCTGGCTGGACTCGGGGGGAAAAAGAGAAGGGGAGATGTCTTCACCAGGGTGGGAGAGAGGGAGTAATCTTCACCGGGGGAGATATATGGGAGAGAGGGTTACAACTTCACCGGGGGGAGAGAGGTGGGAGAGAGGGAGTAATCTTCACCGGGGGAGATATATGGGAGAGAGGGTTACAACTTCACCCGGGGAAGAGAGGTGGGAGAGAGGGAGATATCTTCATTGGGGGAGAGAGAGAGATATCTTCATTGGGGGAGAGAGGTGGGAGAGTGGGAGATATCTTCACCGGAGGGAGAGAGGTGGGAGAGAGGGATATAACTTCACAGGGGGGAGAGAGGTGGGAGAGAGGGATATAACTTCACCGGGGGGAGAGAGGTGGGAGAGAGGGATATAACTTCACCAGGGGAAAGAGGTGGGAGAGAGGGATATTACTTCACAGGGGGGAGAGAGGTGGGAGAGAAGGTTATTACTTCTTCGGAATAGAGAGGTGGGAGAGAGGGATATTACTTCACCGGAGGGAGAGAGGTGGGAGAGAGGGATATAACTTCACAGGGGGGAGAAAGGTGGGAGAGAGGGATATAACTTCACCGGGGGGGAGAGGTGGGAGAGAGGGATATAACTTCACCTGGGGGGAGAGAGGTGGGAGAGAGGCCATCTTCACCAAATAAAGGAGAGGGGAGAGGAGAGAGGGAGGGACGATACACAAGGGGGAAATGGCCTTTATCCGTAGCGGGCGAGGGAGATTAATGGATTGAAAAATACTTAGGAGTAGGAGGGTGAGGAGGATAACGGAGAAGTGGCACATACATACATACATACATAGATAAATATATAATCCATAATGTTATTTTTTTCACATGCCTTTAACTTACACTGCATAATCATCTGTACTAACTTAAATTAACGTTTGCAATGTAAATACACACACATATTATATACATACATACACAGTGAAGGACACATATACACTTCTACTCATACGTTGTTGTTTTTTTCAATCACATGCATACAACATTTTCAAGCACACACACACATATACATACATAAAGTACACACATATTCAATGATGCACACACACATCCTTTCACAGACACACACGCAACACCAAACACGATGAACTTAGCCATTTCACAACACAACCATTAAGTACTCGAGGCGGATACTGAAAAAAAAGGGAGGCGAGGAGAAAAATGGAAGGTGTTAGACATTGTGATGAGGAGGCGAGAAGTTCATGCCACGATGGGTTAGGAGGATGTGATGAAGGGGGAGGGGAGGAGAGGAAATGAGAGACAAGGCAAAGGGAAGGAAGATCGAAAGAGTGAGAATGAGAGACAAAGCAAAGGGGAGGAAAGAGGAAGAGGGAGAAGAGGGAGTGAGACAATGAGAAGGGGAGGAAAGAGAAAGAAGGAGGAGAGGGAATGAGTGACAAGCACTGTGGAGGAAAGAGGAAGAGGGAACGAGAGGGAATTATAGACAAAGCGAAGGGGAGGAAAGAAGAAGGAGGAGAGCGAATGAGAGACAAAGCGAAGGGGAGGAAAGAAGAAGAGGGAGAAGAGGGAATGAGAGACAAAGCAAAGGAAAGAAAAGACTTGAGAAAACATGGCTATACCAGTAAGGAAAAGTGAAAATGAATATAAGGTAAACAAAATTTGATAAAAGCCAAAAATGAAACCAAAGAGAAACGGATATAGAAACGTTATTTTAGTAACTGGAATAATATTTAAAGAAACCCAATGGAGTAAATAAAATAATGAATGATTAAATAACAAAATTACAGTAAAAAAATGAAATTAGTAATAAAGAAACATAAATTAGATAACTGAAAGTAAATAATATGATAAAAATAACACAAGAAAAAAAGATAAGCTAATGAAGGATACGATAAGAAATATGAATCAATAATGCAAACAAAAAACAACAATATCCAAGAAGAAAAACGTAGGAAATAGATAACGAGGCAGAATGGAAAGAAAAATGGAAAATTATATAGAAAGGAAACAAAATGGTTGAATGGGCAGGCGAGGCGAGGGACACACACACACACACACACACACACACACACACACACACACACACACACACACACACACACACACACACACACACGACACACAACACACACACAGAGACAGACACAGACATAATACACACACAAACAACACACACGACACACAACAAACAACACACACACACAGACAGACACAGACACTATACACACACACAAACAACACACACACACACACAGACACACACACACTCAGACACAACACACACATAACACACACACACAACACACACACAGAGACAGACACAGACACTATACACACACACAAACAACACACACACACACACACACAGACACAGACACAGACACAACACACACACACACACACACACACACACAACACACACAAGAAACCAACCCGTCCCCAAGAAAATACCTCCTTCATATCGAGGTGACAGGCAAGTCGTCCCGTGTTGTGATTACCTGTCCCACCTGGCTTAGTTTGGGTTTTACAGCACCGTACGCTCATCCCAAGTGTGGTGACGGGGGGTAGGGGTGGGAGGTGGGGTGGGGTGGGGGGTTAAGGGAAAGGGAAATATATGTTGGGTGGGGTGGGGGCGAAGTAAATGTAGGGTGGGGAGGGGGAAAGATATAAATGTAGGGTGGGGATAGTGTAATAAAAGTATAAGGTAGGGGCAGGGATGTGTGTAAGGTGTGGGTATTGAAGTGCAGGGTAAGGGCAGGGAAGTGTAGGGTGGAGGCAGGTAAGTGTAGGGTGGGGGCAGGGAAGTGTAGGGTGGGGGGCAGGGAAGTGTAGGGTGGGGGGCAGGGAAGTGTAGGGGAAGGGGGCAGGGAAGTGTAGGGTGGGGGGCAGGGAAGTAATATGGGGATAAGAAAGTAGGGTAGCCTAAGTGGAAAGAATAAAAAAAATATAGAAGTACTAGCTAAGAAATAAAAAAAAAAAAATGAGAGGCAGGCAAAGTGGAAAAGCTTAGAGAGAGGAAAAAAAAATTACTTAATAACCCTGTGATCGTATATGAAAATTAGAGGCTTTTGATTCCTCCTGACCATGCCACGAAACAAGCTCTTAACATATAGGTGGTGTTTCGTGACAATAGTTGGACTCATTTACCTCCAATTTTCTGACAACATCACAGGGTCTCTTAAAATGTAAACAGAAAAAAAAAATGGGGCAGGAAGTAAAGGGAGAAAAGGTAAGGAAGGGGGAGGCAAAAAAAATAAAATAAAGACACAGAAGGAGAACTGCTGGTGAGGGAAAGAAATGAGACAGGTAAAATAGAACAGAGAAGGAAATATATGAAATGTGAACAGAGAAAACAAAACAAAACAAAAAGAATTATAAGAAATAGGAAGGAGAGGCCCAATGAGGAGACAGAGGGAGAAATCCTGGCGACGGAAAGAAAGGGCAAGCAAAGTGAAGGAAGAAAAAAAAAAGGTGAATTGTGAGCAGCAATAAAAAAAAAAAAAAAAAAAAAAAAAAAAAAAAAAAAACAGAAGAAATAGCAAAAGTAAGAAAGAGGAAGATGGAGGGCAAGTGAGTAAGGGAAGGAGGACACACACACACACACACACACACAGAGGGAGAGAAGCAGTACTAGTGAGGGAAACTTATGAATATGTAGAGGTGCAGTAAACAATGACGTCGTATATCACTTCCTCTGCTTATGTAAATTTCGTCTCGTATCACAGATTTTTTTTACTCTCTCTCTCTCTCATTTTTTTTCCTAGCGCACACAACACTGACTGAGGCTTTTTGTCCTCCCACGTCAGTTCTGTCTGTCTGCCTTCTTGTCTGCCTGCCTGCCTGCCTGCCTGTCTATCTGCTTGCCACTCTGTCTGTCTGTCTGTCCGTCTGCTTGCCTATCTGTCTATTTGCTTGCCTCTCTGTCTGTCTTTCTGTCTGTCTGCTTGCCTATCTGTCTATTTGCTTGCCTCTCTGTCTGTCTGTCCGTCTGCTTGCCTATCTGTCTATTTGCTTGCCTCTCTGTCTGTCTGCCTGTCCGTCTGCTTGCCTATCTGTCTATTTGCTTGCCTCTCTGTCTGTCTGCCTGCCTGCCTGCCTGTCTGTCTGTCTATCTGCTTGCCACTCTGTCTGTCTGTATGTCTGTGTGTGTGTGTATGCCTGTATTACAATCCCTCATTCTGAATACCTTACACATTCTCTAGACACGTTGGTACTCTCACATTCAGTACTCATATCTAGTCGAGTAGCGAGGCAAGTCAAGATTGTTGCAATGACCTGGGTTACCTAAATGAATCTCCTTCCACTGCCAATTCACGTCTAAGGAATTATCTACCACCATATGATACCTAATGTTCCGTCTTTATGATTTGAGAGAGAGAGAGAGAAGTGACATGTTTTGTATGCTCACACATCCACTTATAGACTACTTTAAGCGTATCGAATAAATAGTTTTTTAGGAAGATATTAACTTCAACTAATACACAAATCAAAAGATCTTATTAACATTATTTAACGAAGCTTTGAATACATTTTTTCGTTACATTTGATATTTCCACAATTTGTCACCTTCAATGTTCTGTTTCCTACGTGTTACTACTATATTTACTCTGTCTCTTCATTATCTTACTCGGTCTCGCTTTTCACCCTCACTTCCTTTTCTCCCTGTTTCCACAATCTTCCTCCTCCCATAACCGACCTATACTTTCGCTTCCTCTCTAACTTTTTTCTCTCCACTCATACAAGCCCCTCCATCCCGCTTTCCCCTTCTCACTTTATTCCTTTCATAACTTGCCCCCCCACACACTCTTTCCCTCTCCTTTTCCTTTCACAAACTCTCGCCCCATCTTTCTCACTCAATTCACTTATTTTTACCAATTTCATCTCTCCCATCCATTTGTCCTTTTTTCTCCCTCCTCCCCTTTCCCTCCTTTCCTTGTTTCTCTTTCCTTTTTCTATTCCTCCTTTCTTTTCTTACATTTTTATCCATTTAATTGCTTCCTTTCTTTCCTTGTCCCTCTATAATTCTCACTTTACTTACTTACTTACTGTGCACTTCTTCTATTCCATCACCTCTTCTCTTTCCTACCTACTCTCCATTTTTCCTCTTATCGTATCATACTTATTTCTATTCCATCACATTTTGCTATCCATCTATCTCTCTCATTCTCTTCTCCTCCTCCTCCTCCTCTATTACGTTCGCCCTAGTTCTCTCCTTTCTTTCTCACTACCCACAACTTACACTTGGTCCCTACTTCCCTACAACCACCTCTTGTCCCCTTTTCTCTCCTTCTAAGTTATGCCTTCACGCCACTTTCCCTTCCACTCTGACCCCTTGCACCATCCTTCCTTTCTTCTTTACTTTCGTCCTTGCTTTCTTCCTTCCTTACTTTCGTCCGTCCTTCCTTCATTTCTTTCTTCCTTACTTTCATTCTTCCTTGCTTCCTTCCTTCCTTTCTTCCTTCCTTCCTTTCTTCCTTCTTACTTTCGTCCTTCCTTCTTTGCTTCCTTCCTTCCTTCCTTCCTTCCTTCCTTCCTTCCTTCCTTCCTTCCTTCCTTCCTTTCGTCCTTGCTTTCTTCCTTACTTTCGTCCTTCCTTCCTTCATTTCTTTCTTCCTTACTTTCGTTCTTCCTTGCTTCCTTCCTTCCTTTCTTCCTTCTTACTTTCGTCCTTCCTTCTTTGCTTGCTTCCTTCTTTCCTTCCTTCCTTCCTTCCTTCCTTCCTTCCTTCCTTCCTTCCTTCCTTCCTTCCTTCCTTCCTTCCTTGCTTCCTTCCTTGTTTCATTCCTTCTTTCCTTTCGTCCATCTTTCCTTCCTTCCTTCCTTCCTTGCTTCCTTCCTTTGGGCTGCACTTCTGACTTTTCTACATTTTCATTACTCTGAATTTCATCTTTCCACAACTTCCCTCCATTTTGAGTGTCTTTCATTCTCATATATTTTCTTCTCTCCCCTCTATTTACAGCTCTACAAATTTCCTTCCTCTCTTTCCATTCTATTTCATGTTTTAACCTTCCTTTCTATCCCTTCTCTACATCCCTTTCCCTTCTATATTTTTCCCCTTCAACTCCACCCCCTTCATTTTATTCTCTCTCTCTCTCTCTCTCTCTCTCTCTCTCTCTCTCTCTCTCTCTCTCTCTCTCTCTCTCTCTCTCTCTCTCTCTCTCTATCATTCTATATATCTATCATTCTATATATCTATAATTCTCTCTCTCTCTCTCTCTCTCTCTCTCTCTCTCTCTCTCTCTCTCTCTCTCTCTCTCTCTCTCTCTCTCTCTCTCTCTCTCTCTCTCTCTCTCTCTCTCTCTCCCCGTTGGTTCCCTGTGGAGTAGCGTCTGATGATTGGCGAACTGGGTTGACAATAGCGACCTCCAGCCCTCATCTTCCCTGGCTGGACAATGGACCTCCTGCCACCCACACCATACACAGGGGGGGTGGAGGGGTGGAAGGTGAGGGGTGGTGGATGGAAGGTGAGGGGTGGTGGTGATGGAAGGTGAGGGGTGGTGGATGGAGGTGAGGGGTGGATGGTGAGGGGTGGATGGAACGTGGGTGGTGGTGGAAGGTGAGGGGTGGATGGAAGGTGAGGGGTGGATGAAAGGGAGTGGAAGGTGAGGGTGGAAGGTGAGGGGTGGAAGATGAGGGATGTGTTGAATAGGGTAAGAGTGGCATGGGTTGAGGATTGGGGAAATGAAGGGTGAAGGAAAAAAAAAACCCAATTAGACGAGGAAAAGGAGGACGTAAAAAAGAGGAAAAAAAACCCAGGTAAGAAGAGGAAGGAAAAGGAATGAGGACAAGGGAATGTGAAGGGAGGTGAATGCCGAGAAAGGGGAGGGGAGTATCTCATTGGAATAAGGAGAAAAGTTGGTAAAAGTGGGTGAGGGTGAAGATACACGAGAGAGAGAGAGAGAGAGAGAGAGAGAGAGAGAGAGAGAGAGAGAGAGAGAGAGAGAGAGAGAGAGAGAGAGAGAGAGAGAGAGAGAGAGAGAGAGAGAGAGAGAGAGAGAGAGAGAGAGAGAGAGAGAGAGAGAGAGAGAGAGAGAGAGAGAGAGAGAGAGAGAGAGAGAGAGAGAGAGAGAGAGAGAGAGAGAGAGAGAGAGATACATTGGAAGAGGTAAGAATTGGGATAGAGATATATTATGTGGAAACAGGGAATGAAATGATAAAATAAAATTAGACCGACAGAAAGCCAGATAGATAGATATGTTTGGGAAAGAGAATAACAAAAAAAATAAAGTGAAAAAGGAGAGAATTATATCAAAGGTGATTAAGGGGAAAAAATATGATAGAGAAAATGAAAAGAAAGCCAGGAGGAAAGAAAAGGAAGGAAAAGAAAAACCAAAGGCAAAGAAGAACCAAAAACAAACAAGAACCAAAGACAAAGAAGAACCAAAGGAAAAGAAAAACCAAAGGCAAAGAAGAACCAAAAACAAAGAAGAACCAAAAACAAAGAAAAACCAAAGGCAATACAGAACCAAATAAAATGAAAACCAAACTTCGAGCCATGAAGAGCCAGAAGCCTCAAAGAAAGACAGACAATAATAAGAAGTAGAAGCCAAGTATGACCAGATGCCAACAAGAACCAGATGCCAAAAATGAACCACGAGTCAA
This sequence comes from Petrolisthes cinctipes, assembly GCA_033782935.1. Taxonomy (NCBI): domain Eukaryota; kingdom Metazoa; phylum Arthropoda; class Malacostraca; order Decapoda; family Porcellanidae; genus Petrolisthes; species Petrolisthes cinctipes. Next base: position 71,531 of record JAWQEG010003390.1, on the reverse strand, counting down.
AACGAAACAGAACCCGAGAAGAAACTGGGAATTAAGTACTATAGAACAGGCCAAGAGGGGTGACTGAGTGAGTATAGGGGCGTGTGGTGACCTCGCCTCCCCTATACACACAGCTGGTGCCAATAACAGGTCACAGCGGGAGTGCCAGGGTGCCTCCATTGTCAAGGTAATGAAGGGGAAGCCACACTCTCGCCTCAATTATCTCCCCTGTCCTCTGTGCCAGTCCCTACGAGACGAATATAACTTTACCACAATCACAATACGACTTTCTCTGACTAGGATATGGTGACCCGAAAAAGAGCAATTCCAAAAAAAATATAACACACATTGTGACGAAATATTATAACTTATTAGGAGATATTTCTAAGGACGTAACTTTATATTTACTTGCAACATCAACAGAATCACCTAGTACTCGTCCACCTGGCATGAAAAACACACACTTACCATGCACGCGCGCCGAATTTTATCATTTAATAACGATAAAAATACTCTTAATCATCCAATAACTTTTTTCTTTAGTTAGCATAACGGTACCTAATTTCCATCAACATGAAATGATAAATAATGTACTCTGCAAATACTGCTAATTACAGAATATAAACTGACAACTAATTTTCTAAAGCAATCGTGTGTATTTTCCCCGTCATTTCCCGACCATCATAATCATTTCTCCCAGTGACAGGGAGGACGAGGCAGCCGTGATGAATAATGTCTTTAGTGTTTCATAAAAGGCAACTCCTGACACATCATCACAAGACAGAGAGGAGACAGAGAGGTGTGTTGTCAGTGATGGACGGGTTGGTGGGCGGAAGAGTCACACATAAACTTCCATTCTGGTTTAACATATACTTTGTCATGTCAATATTAAGAAATGTTTCGACCCGAGTTGTGCATGCATATCCCTTGCAAATGAGCACTTGTATAAACGTAAATAAATATCACTGTCAAATAAATGTCGTATGAGCAAAAGACTTAATAGAGTACGAACAAGTCCAAAAGGTAAACAACAAACACATATACGTCTAAAGTCTATACATAAATACATCAGTCTCGAAGTGTAGGCACAATAATCATTAATTTTATGATGGATTCTTGACACACAACTCGACTTGGGACCACACACTCAGACAGCTCCACCCACTACACTGCAACACACGAACACTGCAACACACGAACACTGCAACACACGAACACTGCAACACACGAACGCTGCAACACACAATCACTGCAACACACGAATACTTCAACACACTGCATCACACGAACGCTGCAACACACGAACACTACAACACACGAACGCTGCAACACACAAATACTGCAACACACAAACACTGCAACACACGAACGCTGCAACACACAATCACTGCAACACACGAACACTACAACACATAAACACTGCAACACACGAACGCTGCAACACACAAACACCCCAACACACGAACATAGCAACACACAAACACCCCAACACACGAACATAGCAACACATAAACACCCCAACACACGAACATAGCAACACACAAACACTGCAACACACAAACACTGCAACACATAAACACTGCAACACACTAACACTGCAACACACTAACACCCCAACACACGAACATAGCAACATAATGGATGCTATAAACTTCACCACAATGTCAGTACCATCAAGACGGCCACAACACAACATAAACATTTTTCTACTGCGAGAACAACGAGTGACGCACGGCTCATTTTGGGGGAAGATTATGTATGTACTTACGAAACAAACAGGAAGAATTATGATTACTTACTACAACATATTCTTACATCACCTCATTTTGTGTGTGTGTGTGTGTGTGTGTGTGTGTGTGTGTGTGTGTGTGTGTGTGTGTGTGTGTGTGTGTGTGTGTGTGTGTGTGTGTGTGTGTGAGTGAGTGAGTGAGTGAGTGAGTGAGTGAGTGAGTGAGTGAGTGAGTGAGTGAGTGAGTGAGTGAGTGAGTGAGTGAGTGAGTGAGTGAGTGAGTGAGTGAGTGAGTGAGTGTGTGAATCAGCGTGCAAGTATATAACTATAATTTTACAACCACACAAACACGACAAAACAAACACCCCAACCAATAAACCCGGTGCCCATTTCTTTCAGCCAAGGCCCCAACTTTTATATTTCCAATTTTCCTTCGACAGTCCTGGAATAAGCCAATAGCCTCTGGGATTTAACTTAATAAAACTTTCCTTGGGCGGGACTGGAGGAGAGAGGCATCTGACGAACCTCACTCGATTTAATTTGACCTTTTTCTTGCCGAGTTTAGTGATTTTAATCTTGTTAGTGTTGGCGGGCAGAAAATGCAGTCAGTCCCGCCTCTTGATCTTCCCTTCCTATCCAGTTCTGATTAATTCTGTTACCTGTTCTGATCTTCCGTCCGTCTCTTTCTTGTACAATCAGTTCTGTTCTGATTGGCGACTGTATACTTCTAATTAGTTGCCCTGTCCAGTTCTGAGCATTTTTTTCTCACCTGATTTTCCATTCCATCCTGTTCTGATTGGTAATTTCCTTCAAGTCTTATCAGTAGTATTTAAAGCTTGGACTAACCCTGTGGTGATCTGATTAACATTTCGGCGTGATCAGTTTATCTAATGTCATCTTCTTACGAGTCATTTTGTGCAGTTCTGAATATCTTACCCTTTAACCACTGAGAGTCAATTAGTAGTGATTTATTACTATTATCAATTCTCATCCGCACGCAGCTCATTCTTTTATTTCTAGATATGAATTATTATTATTAAGGTGGTAATTCGTTTTTGTTACATTGGAGTGCCTTGATTCCTCCAAAGTATGCTAGGAAACAGGACCAGAATAGCAAAAGTAATGGTGTTATGTTGCTTGGAATAGTTTGGAGGATTCAGTTGTTCCAGAATTACCAACACAAAATTTTCCCCTTAAGCCCTAGTTAGTTATCCAATACAGTTCTAAACAAGTCTTTGGTTAGGCAGTAATTAGTTCTGAAATTGACCGCAGAATATACGATAAGCCGTCATGACCAATTTTGTTTATCAGTCCAGCCCAGTTTTCATCAATCAATCTTCCTACTGTATAGATTTAGCAGCTAAATTCTCCAAGTGTCTGGTAGCGTAATAAATGACTGGTGTTGTAGTGCATCCAGTGACTGGTAGTGTGTCATAGAACTTGTAGTGTGTCATGTAAGTGATGGTATGCCACGTCTCTGTTGTGTCAAGTGTGTGGGATGCCAAGTAGCCAGGGAAGGGAAGAAGAATGATGGTGGGACAAATTACAGAGTGCCATCAGTGCCAGACAGTCATTAATAACTCCAGCCGTCACGTCCCCCTACCAACCCCTGCAGCATCCCTCCTCAGACATCATTCCCCTTTCTCCCTCAGTCTCTCTACAACTTACATTGTTCCCTCTTCTCCGGCGACCCTATTGTCCTCCCAACAACCTCTCTCCTTTTCTTCCTGTGGCCTCTGAAAGTCCATACACTGTATTCTGCTTCTTCATCTCCATAATTCACGTCCCACTCTTTCCCCTCAACCTAACACAGACCCGTATTTCCCTCCAGTATTACAGAAACTGTACACATAAAATTTGATTATATATAGCCAACATCAATCACTGAATCAAATCTGGCATCCATCAAAATCCAATCTACAAATAACATCATAACTAGAAAATTAGCAACAGCAACCCCTCCCAACATACCATGAACATTCACACCTACAACATCTCCTTCCTTGCCACGTCACTCCACCACCTGGCTGGCTGGCTCCCGTACCACCCCAATCCCTATCTCTCAAAGTCCCCGCTACCTCTCATCGCTCACCCACACCATTAGCCGCCGTGGGTTCTCTTAATGGGTGTAAAAGATAGGGGTGGCCGGGGACCAGCACGACAACATACTGGTTCAGCTGTATTAAGGGGAGGATACAGTGTTGGTAAATCCGGAGCAAATGATTCCTCCAAACTATTCCAAGCAACAGAACACCATTATTTTTGCTCTTATGGTCCTGTTTTCTGGCATACTTTGGAGTAATCAAGGCGCTCCAATGTACAAAAGTATACTCTCCCCTTAAGAACGGTGAGCAAAACTGTGAAACACCACCTGTCCCCTACTAACCTTTCATAGCAGAGATGATGACGATTTAGGCCTTGAATTGTTATATGTGACGTGTTCTAATTTCATCTAAAACCGAATTACTAAAATAATGCAAACTCTCCTTCAAAGTAGCGTCTCCATACAGTAATTAACTTCAGGCTTAACAAACAGCTCTTGCCATCAGTCTGCTTCACCTCCACACCTCAGTCTTTTCAGGAATTTCAGAGTCAAGATAAAACATGGTATCCTAAGTGTTACTGATTACTGGAAAGAATATTTTGGTACTTAAAGGAACGCACAGCTAATTTTAAATCTAAATTAACGGTAGGCATAAAACTTACAATGTCTCAGATTCAGATAATTACAAGATATTGATATAAGATCTTTTATACGACACACGCAGATTTAATCACGGTAATCAGTCTTACGTGATGACATCTGGAATTTTACACGTTAATTAAAATCTCTTGAACGAGAGGACCACAAGTGACAAGCGTAACAAAACTACATACACATAAGACCTTCAGTAGTAAAGTTAAGGTATGTTAAGTACGCATACAGTATACCATCTAACACGACGATATGATTCCTACGTCACTATGTATTGGAAAGTGGAACTCGATATTCTTCTCACAAACACCAACAGGAATGACGCAAAGAATTCCATGTGTGGAAGTTTGGTTCGTACTCCATTCCTATTTAGAAAACCTTCATAATATAGTACAGTACAAGATGAGCGAAGTCTGATGGTGGTGAGGGCACGTAAGAAATATGTGCTAATATCCATGCAAGGACAGGGGGATGGAGGAGTGTCTTTGCCGGCCTGGGCTGTGGATTGTCAAATATTTCATCTGTCAGAACCGGATTACACGAGGGAGCCCGCCAATAATATGGGTCGATTCATCATGCCTGGCTCGGTGGAGGGAAGGAGGACGAGATATAAACAGGGGAGTGAGAATGAGATGAAAGGAATGAGTGGTGGAGTGAAGGAGAGGAGTGGAAAAGAGAGTGGAAATGAGATAAAAGTGAAGGAGTGGAATGGAGAAGATAGTGGAAATGAGATAAAAGGAATGAGTGGTGGAGTGAAGGAGAGGAGTGGAAAAGAGAGTGGAAATGAGATCAAAGGAATGAGTGGTGGAGTGAAGGAGAGGAGTGGAAAAGAGAGTGGAAATGAGATAAAAGGAATGAGTGGTGGAGTGAAGGAGAGGAGTGGAAATGAGATCAAAGGAATGAGTAGTGGAGTGAAGGAGTGGAATGGAGAAGATAGTGGAAACGAGATGAAATGAATAACCGGTGAAGGGAAGGAGAAAGAAATATAAACAAGGGAGTAGGAACGAGATGAAAAAATGAGGTAAGAGGTAGAGTAAAAAATTAAAAAAACTTGACGAGAGGGAGAGAGAGATGGAGACGAGATTGAAAAGGAAGGAATTGGAAAAACTGGTAATAGACAGTGGAGGGGTATGGAAACATGATGATAGAAAGGGATATGGAATGAAGTGTGGAGAGATGGGGATGAGATGACGGTGAATAAAAGAGAGACATGAGGGGAGAGAAATTATTATAGGGAGAGGAAATGGGGAGGTGGACAGATGGGGTTGAGTGATGGGGTCGAGTGATGGGGGACAAGTGGGTAGAGAGCAAATGACCCCACACGGGAATCGAACCCGAGGCTAGCAAATGCGACACAAGGGTTCTAGTTAGTGGGTAAGCCGAGTAGACGAAAAAAGACAGAGAGAACGATAATGAAACATGTGGAGTGGAAGGGTGATGTGGGAGGTGTGGAAGGGTGATGTGGGAGGTGTGGAAGGGTGATGTGGGAGGTGTGGATGTGGTGATGTGAGTGGCGGTTGCGACGATATCTAAGATGCGAGAAAACAAGAGGATATGGACTGGAAGGAAGGAAGGAAGGAAGGAAGGAAGGAAGGAAGGAAGGAAGGAAGGAAGGAAGGAAGGAAGGAAGGAAGGAAGGAAGGAAGGAGGGGGAAGGATGACTGGAAGGGAGACCCACAGCACAAAAAAAAAAAAATTAAAAGGGGACAGAGTTTAAGGGGGAAGTTTTGTGTTGGTAACTCTGGAGCAACTGAATCCTCCAAGCTATTCCAAGCAACAGAACACCATTATTTTCGCTCTTCTGGTTCTGTTTCCTAGCATACTTTGGAGGAATCAAGGCACTCCAATTTAACAAAAAAGAATTACCACCTTAACTTTGAGACAGAATTTAACCTACCAACAGGAGTTAAGAAAAATCACAGGAATTATTATTATTATTATTATTATTATTATTATTATCATTATTATTATTATTATTATCATTATTATTATCATTATTATTATCATTATTATTATCATTATTATTATCATTATTATTATTATTATTATTATTATTATTATTATTTTCTTAAAAGAACGATTGTGTAAAAAAATTTAATCGATACAAACTGTTCATAAATTCATTCTCTACCACCATCTTATATTTTCTATCCAACCTTCATCAACCATTTGTTCCCAATTATATCATTTTCCTCTCCTTTTCTTTTACTATATTCCCTCTTCCTTTCCGGGATCTTTTTTCTTCTCTCTCGCCATCCTCCGTCCCCCCCTCCCTCCCTCCCTCTCTTCCTTCACCTCTTTCTCCGACTCCTCCCCATCATCACTCATTTCTCCTCCTCTCTATATTTACCCCATCCCTCTCTATCCCACTCAATAGCACTTCCATATTTCACTTCCATCGTCTTGTTCCTCCTCCCTCCACCCCCTCCCTCCCCCATTTCCCCGTCTCTCTCTCCCTCTCCCTCTCCTCTTTACCCCCTCCTCTCTCTCTCTCTCTCTCTCTCTCTCTCTCTCTCTCTCTCTCTCTCTCTCTCTCCTTCCTTACCCCGTCCTCTCTCTCTCTCTCTCTCTCTCTCTCTCTCTCTCTCTCTCTCTCTCTCTACTCTACAAATTCTATCAATAAAAATAACACTCAATAACAGTGATAAACAACATAAATAAATGATGAAATAAATCAAAGGTAAAAAAAACTATACTTGGGCAAAAAATACAGCACAAACACACACACACACACACACACACACACACCACACACACACATAAAACAACTAACACCTGTTGACACGATAAGAGAGACAAATGTGAGGGCCAATAGGGATCAACGAGTCGAAGGGGGTAAAATTTAACACAACTCCTTGCATGGGGTGTTGGGGGGAGAGGGGGGGGGAGAGTTAGGGAGTTAAAAAAAAATGGGGGGGGGGGAGAGTAGGGAGTTAAAGAAATAAGGGAGGGTGTTGAAATAATGGGTGGAAGGGGTTAAAAAATGGAGGAAAGGGAAGTAGTTAAAAAAAATAGGGGAAATGGGGAGTTTAATATGGGGGGAAGGGGAGTTAAGAAATGGGGGAAGGTGGGGGAGTAAAAATATGGGGGGAAGGGGGAGTTAAAATAAATGGGGGAAAGGGAGTTAAAATAAATGGGGAGAAAGGGGGAGTTTAAAAATGGGGAAAGGGGGAGTTAAAATAAATGGGGGGAGGAGGGAGTTCAGTCGTATCTCGTGACGGTAAATTGGAGGGCTGCTGAATCCTCCAAACTATGCCACGAAACAACAGATAACAAATTCGCAACACTGACATGATTTGTTTCCAGATGTAGTTTGGAGGAATCAGTAGCCCTCAAAAAAAAAAAAAAAAAAAAAAAAAAAAAAAAAGAGGTTCTCCCCCTTCAGGGCCCTGTGATCATGTATGAGACTTGGTGACTTTTGATTCCTCCTGACTATACCACGAAACAAGCTTCTTCAATGTAGGTTGTGTTTCGTGGCAATTTTTGAAGGACTCACTAATATCCAATTTTCTGACTACATCACGGGGTCCCTTAAGGGGGAATTTTTGTGTTGGTAAATCTGGAGCAACTGAATCCTCCAAACTATTCCAAGCAACAGAACACTATTATTTTTGCTCTTGTGGTCCTGTTTCCTAGCATACTTTGGAGGAATCAAGGCACTCCAATGTACCAAAAAAGAATTACCACCTTAACAAACGCTGGGCCATTGTGAGATAAGGTCAGGCGTCAGCGCTTACAAATGATAGGACAGGTTATAACGAATGCTGGTTAGCGAAGGAAAAGAAGGAGGAGGAAGAGGAGGAGGAGGTGTGGAAGAGGGAAGAGGAGGAAGAGAGACGGTGTGAGGAGGAGGGGGAAGAGGAAGAGGTGTGGAAGAGGAAAGAGGAGGAAGAGGAGAGATGGTGTAAGGAGAGGGAAGAGGAGGAGGAAGAGGAGAGATGGTGTAAGGAGAGGGAAGAGGAGGAGGAAGAGGAGAGATGGAGTAAGGAAAAAGACCGAATGAGAATAACGAGGAGACAAGAGACAAAAAACCGAAAGGAGTGGGAGGAGTAAGAGAAGAAAAGGGAGAGAGAGAGGGACGTGGAGGGGGGATGCTAGTTGTCTGTGAAAGAGTGGGATGAAAGAAGAAAAAACAAATAAGAAAACAAGGAGAAAAATTAAGGAAGACAGATAAGAAAAGGGAGGAGTTAGAAGGAGGAAGGGAGAAAAAGAAAAGAGTAGAAAAAGGAGAAGATTATAAAGGAGAGAAAAGAACAGAAAGATACAAGTAGTGGTGAAGGGAAATGGAAGTGTGGTAGGTGGTAATGAGATGGCGGTGATGGCAAGAATGGAAAGGTCAGATGGAAAGGATGAGAAGAAGAAGTAGGAGCAAGGAAAACCCAAATCTTCAAAACAACAACAACAACAAATAATCACACACAACACAACACAACACAACACACACACACACACACACACACACACACACACACACACACACACACACACACACACACACACACAATACAAAACACAGACACAAAACAACAACAACAACACACACACACACAAACACAACAACAACAACAACACACACACACACACACACACATCTACAAACACACACACACATAAACACACACACACAATACCAGTCACTCGATAAAACAAAATCACACATTCCTCGACCAAAACAAAAAAGTATTCCCTCTCACCATCCTAAAGTCAACAAAAAGGACCCCCATAGACTTCCATTATCGCCAGTCCATAATATACTGTACCTTTGTGGCTTGTGACGAGGTGTAACAAAAGGCAAACCTGTACTCTGACGCTGACTGAACGATCCGTAATGAGGCGTACAGGAGAATGATCAGGTAGTGAGTGGAGTGTAGTGGTTGGTTGGTTGGTTGGTTTGTGTCTTTGGATCTCGAGACTGTAATTCACTCATAGGATCTACATATAGATATACTTGAGAAATTTATCATATATATATATTCCTCTGTAGGTTATTGAAGATACAGATTCCTTCAAACCATGCCAACTAACAGGGTCCCTTTCTTGTTAATAAATTGCCAATAAAATGCCAAAAAAGTATCTCTTCCTGACCTTGATCTTTTACCCGGCGTCACAAAACCTTAACTACTTCTGGGATTCATAATGTTCAATCCTCCTGGGAAGTTAAATCGAAATCCATCAAAAAGATTTGGAGTGACCATGTTCACTAACCAACCAGCAAAGGAGAAGATCATACAGTAACCTTGTGTGGCTTTAGTAAAATATCCAAGGATATATTAAGAGGAAATAATGGTTCCAGGATCGAACTTACTGAATACATAACCTCCAACTCATACAATGAAAAATACACTAGATAAAAGCACATTTGATCGCCATTAACTCAGACACACAGAAACCAATTATCATGCAAATAGCTATGCGGTTGAAACTACTCTTAAATTGATACTGACGTCTGAACTGGTTTTGTGTGAAGGTTAAATTGATGAGCCTCCGATTGGAACACTTACTGGCTGCGTTTTCTGGCACGGGTATGGACGAGTTTGTTGCCTCCCATCTCGCGAATATCTTTACCCTTTTTATTCCAACGAAGTCCACATTGCCAGACCTCCAAATCCCGGCAGCTGGCTCAACTCCCCATACACCCCTACATCGTTAGTACCTATAGAGCACAACATAAGTAAGGTAATTGTATAAACTTGGATGATACAGGATAGTCAGTTCCTAATACCCATCACAGGCTCCAAACTCAATGTGAAAAGAATAATATGAACACCAAGCACATAAGCCCCGTTACTGTGAAGGCCTCGTACTATATCATACAATTAATATATATATAAGGAAATTCTACTTTGCTGGAGACTACTGGTGCCTCCAAACCATGCGAGGCAACAGAAAGTCGAGTTCTTATTCAAGTATTCCAAACCTTAGCTATTCATTATTAAACACACCACGGGAGAGAATTGCATGGTTCATTATACTCACCAGGAACACATATACCGATCACCATCAAACACTATAAGAGTCTCCTCACTGTACTGACACAGATAAATGACTCTGTAGTACAAGTTAGTAAATTATTCATTAATTAACCTCGTCCGGACTTATACTATAGACACTATTCGTATGCTGGTTATTATCAGTTTGCGTTATAAGATATGAACGGAAATTTTACTATTGTTGGAGACTGTATACTCAACCAAAAGTCAGGTCATTGTGTCCAAACGAAAACAAAAGTTAATCACGATACCTCTGACCCAAATCTATAAGTATAGTTAGTTAAATTTAGCTTCTGTCATTATTGTTGTACGTATACTATTTCCTGGTTATAAGTTATAGTTAGTTAGATTTGGTCTCTGTCATTACTGTTGTACGTATACTATTTCCTGGTTATAAGTATAGTTAGTTAGATTTGGTCTCTGTCATTACTGTTGTACGTATATTATTTCCTGGTTATAAGTATAGTTAGATTTGGCTTTTGTCATTACTGTTGTACGTATCATATTTCCTGGTTATAAGTATAGTTAGTTAGATTTAGCTTCTGTCATTACTGTTATACGTATATTATTTCCTGGTTATAAGTATAGTTAGTTAGATTAGGCTTTTGTCATTACTGTTGTACGTATTATAATTCCTGGTTATAAGTATAGTTAGATTTGGTTATAGTTGGATTATATTTCCTAGTTAGATTTGGTTATAGTTAGATTTGGCTTCTGTCATTACTGTTGTACGTATTCTATTTCCTGATTATGATAAGATATAGTTATTGTGTTGGTCACTGTTGGTGGTCTAAATGATGATACCACAACACAGGCACACCGATGAGGGAAGCATGTTGGTACCACTCTTTATATCCAATTAAGGTGAAGGGTTGACTGAGTGAGAAAGGGATATGTGCGGTGGATATGACAAGTGCTTTACAGAGATAAGTTACTGTGTTTATTTAACAGTGTAGGTGTGTGTGTGTGTGTGTGTGTGTGTGTGTGACCGCAACGCATACAATCTCTCTCTCTCTCTCTCTCTCTCTCTCTCTCTCTCTCCTCTCTCTCTCTCTCTCTCTCTCTCTCTCTCTCTCTCGCCAATTTATAAGCTCTGTCTTGCTGCCACTCATAATTCTCTCTCTCTCTCTCTCTATCTCTCTCTCTCTCTCTCTCTCTCTCTCCTTCACACACACTCATACACACACCTCACGTAATTTTAGCGTGCTACTGCCAATTTATAGCGATGGGTATAGGAAGAGGTATCTCATATACAACAACCGTAATGGCAACACAACATTAGAGTGATTTATGAGGTTAGGTTGGCTTGATGATACACTGCTCAAACTCACACTAGTCTCATAAATCCTTAAGCACCCCCATCTTGGTTTAGATTTGTTTTCTGTGTGTGTGTGTGTGTGGTGTGTGTGTGTGTGTGTGTGTGTGTGTTGATATATATATGTGTGTGTGTGTGTGTGTGTGTGTGTGTGTGTGTGTGTGTGTGTGTGTGTGTGTGTGTGTGTGTGGTGTGTGTGTGTGTGTGTGTGTGTGTGTGTGTGTGTGTGTGTGTGTGTGTGTGTGTTGAAGATGTTAGAGTGTGTAGTGTAGTGATGATGAAGTTTGATGGTGTGTGTTGAGGACGTCTGAGTGAATGAGTCGAGTCCAAAAATTTATATATTGAATAGGGCATGGATGTGATATCGAGATGATACAGATGACCCACTATAATAACACACACACACAAGCCAACACCACTTGTGAACTGGCAGCTGGTTACAGAGAGTTACACGAGGAATCCCAAGTACAGTACACTCGATCAAAAAAGTATCGCGCATTTCCCTCGTGAAACATTCTGACACTTAAGGGGGTGCGGGAGTAGGGGACAGGCTTGGTGGGGGGGGGGGGGTGTTGAGGGGTGCGGGAATAGGGGGACAGGCTTGGGGGGGGGGGGGGGGTAGAAAGCCTGTCCCCTATTCCTGCACAGCCCTAACCCCCCCCCCCAAGCCTGTCCCCTTATTCCCGCACCTCCAAAACCCCCCGCACCCACTTAAAACCCCCAAACCTGTCCCCTCTATTCCCGCACCCCCCTAACCCCCCCAAGCCTGTCCCCTCTATTCCCTGCACCCCCTTAACGAGCTTGTTTACCATGAGCTGTAGCGATCATTTACAGAACCATCGGACACCACCTGCGCGATACTTTTTTGATCCAGTGTACAATGACAATATTAGGCCTACAGCGTGTGGGTTATAATAATACTGATAGATGGCATTGCGATCATCTTATATTTTTTAATGCAGAGGTATTATTTATAACCTCCAGTCATCGTATATGTTCACAGCTCCTTCAACAAAAAAGACATAAGAACTGTCCCGCTGAGTGCATTATACAGAGACGATGCATTGTGGTTTACCATCTTTAAAATTATATTAATGAAGGAAATGGAAGTAAGTGAACTGAACTGATGTGTGTGTTAGTGTTGATCCGATTAGTGATGATACTGAATATAAAGACACGAACGCATATACGGGAATAAATAATATGCTTTGGTCGAAATGGATGGCAACCGATTCCCCAAAAAAGATGCAAAGAGATACTGAATATAAAGACACGAACGTATACACGGGAATAATATGCTTTGGTCGAAATGGATGGGGCAACCGATCCCCCCAAAAAGATGCAAAGAGGCAGACAATCCTCAACAACATACAAGCATTCAGGCGAGGCGATTAGTGTTGTAGCAGGGATAGGCTTGTAGGACGACATAATACACTCCCAGTTCACCACCAATACACCAGAGGTCATCTATTCCCTACACACACGAGGCGGGCTGCATAGACAAGAGTCATTGATGGATGGGACGCGTCTAATGAGTGGAACGAGTTTAACGAGGCTAATCGAGTTCGTTTACGCAATGCATCGTTAAAGGGAAAGTGGTTAACGAGAAGATAATTATGATAAGGAGGAGTGGCTATAACAAGGTGTGGGTGGAACAGGACTAATTAACAAGGGGGGATTAATTGGAGGTAATAGGAGAAGGGCATAATGAAAAGGGTGGAAAAAAACGGACATGGCAGGTGAGAGAGAGAGAGAGAGAGAGAGAGAGAGAGAGAGAGAGAGAGTTACAAGGAGTTACAAGGAAAAGAAGTACCCTAGGGGACCTTACGATCCATACAAAGAGGGTACCTGTGGGTTTAGTTGCGCAAGTAGGCGACCGTCCTCGAATGTGTCATGTGAAACCATCAAGGAACACTCGCACAACGGCTTAAACACCTAGACGGTGGTTTAAGGCTTTGTCTAATCTGGACTTGAACTGATCCACAGAGTTGCTGTTGACTACATCAGCAGGAAGCGCGTCCCAAGTACCGCAGATGCTGTATGTAAAGAACTTTTCCACACAGATCACGGTTGTATCGCTTCAGTTCAAGTTTGTAGCCATGATTCCTGGTTGTGCCCTCACTGAGTTGGAAAATGTCCCTGTAGTCTACATTGTCAAAGCCTCGTAGTATTTTAAACACTTCGATAAGCTGACCACGCAGTCTCCGGGTTTCCAAAGAGAACAGATCGAGTTCTACCAACCGCTCTTTATAGCTCTTGTGTCTAAGAGAGGGTATAAGTTTGGTTGCCCTGGCTTGCACTCGTTCCAATCTAGCGATATCCTTTCGGTAAGAAGGACTCCAAAACTGGACTGCATACTCCAGGTGCGGTCGGACAAGGGAATTGTACAGACAAAGTACTATCTCCTTGTTCCGGTATCCAAACTGTCGCTTTATGTACCCTAACATCCTTTGGGCTTTCTTCTCAGCCTCAATACACTGCTTTGAGAACTTGAGGTCGCTGGTGATAGTTACACCCAAGTCTTTCTCAGTATCAGTGCTTACGAGAGCATTGCCCTTAAGGTTATACTCTGTTCGGGGGTTTCTGTGGCCTATATGCATAACTTTGCATTTGTTCACGTTAAATGGCATTTGCCACGTGTCAGACCACTCCCCGATCTTCCTAAGATCTTCTTGTAAGCGGGTAGTATTTCCTTCTTTCGCGACATTCATACCAAGCTTAGTATCATCGGCGAATTTGGAAATCTTGGCAACCATGTCACCATCCACGTCATTAACATAGATGATAAACAGTAGTGGTCCCAGAACAGAACCTTGGGGAACACCGCTAGTAACGGGCACCCACTCTGAAGCCTGTCCATTCACTACCACCCGCTGCCGTCTGTCACTTAGCCAGTTCTCTATCCAATTTGCCACATTTCCGTCTATGCCCAGTGCACGCACTTTCCGAAGGAGGCGGCGGTGGGGTACCTTATCAAAGGCTTTCTGAAAGTCTAAGTAGACAACATCGACCGCTTTATCCCGATCATGCTCACTGAAAACAAAATGGAAGAATTCCACCAGATTTGTGAGGCATGACCGGTGCTGCCGGAACCCATGCTGGGAACCCCTCAGTAGCAAATTTGATTCTAAGTGTGCTGTTATTTTGTCCACCATGATGCTCTCCATGAGTTTACAGACTATCGAGGTTAAACTGATGGGTCTGTAGTTTGACGGTTGGCTAGCATCTCCCTTCTTGAAGATAGGAGTCACCTCTGCCTCACGCCAGTCTCTAGGAACGCATCCAGTCTGGATTACCCTGTTGAAGACCATGCACAGGTGCCGTGATACTTCACCATGCACTTCTTTCAACACTCTAGGTAAGAACCCATCCGGACCGGGGGACTTGTTTGCTTTTAATTCGATTATTTTTCTCTCGATTTCTTCTTGGGTGAAGACCATTGACTCCAACTTCTCACTGAAGGAGTCCAAAGGTTCGGGAATGGGACCACTCTCCTCAGAGAACACTGAAGAGAAATACTCATTTAAGAGGTTAGCATTTTCTGCATCAGAGTGCATCAATGCTCCATCCTCATTCACCAAGGGACCGATCCTGCGTCGGATTGGTTTACGGCCATTCACATAACTGAAAAACTCCTTGGGGTTCTCTTTGCAGAGTCTAGCCACACGGACCTCCTCAGCACGCTTAGCCGCCCTTATTTTGGACTTCACGTTTCGATTCAGTCTTCTATGACCGTCAAAGTCCCCAGATGCCTTCGCTCGACGATACGCAGTTCTCCTCTCCCTTAGTAGGTTACGGATTTCCCGATTAAACCACTTCGGTTGAATGAACTTCTGACCTGTTCCCTTCAGAGGAATAAAGCGCGACTGAAGTTCCATGAAGGAAGACAAGAATGACCTCCACAGATCATCAGCACTCTCTCCCTCCTCTAGTTCCATTTCAGCAACGCCTTCGCGAAGACCTGCAAAGTCCGCTCTCCCCATGTCTAATTTTCTATGCACCGGGGTTACGGACTCCATATTAGGGACCTTAATTGAAAATCTTATAAGCTTGTGGTCGCTTCCACCTATTTCTTCATTTACAGAGAGGTCTTGAATGATGTCATCCTCTGAGGTGAGGACCAAGTCGAGTATGTTAGCACCTCTTGTTGGCTCCCTTACCCATTGAGTGAGGAATTCATCATTTACAAACTCCAAGAGTGGTGTGTTCTCGGCAGAGGGCTCTCTGGTTTCCCAGTCAACATGTGTGTTGAAGTCCCCAATAAGGATGCACACCCTGCCGTCCACTAGTTCACCCAGCAACTGGTATAGGTCCCTGTCCATCTCATTGAGTTGTCCAGGGGGTCTATAAAGCAGCAGGGTTCTGTATTTTGCAGTGCCTATTTCTAGGTCAACTCCAAGGAGCTCGTGGTTCGATGTGATGTTGCAGGTCATCGATTTGATGGAGTTCTTTACATACAACAGCACACCACCACCCCCTCTGTCCTCTCTATCTTTGTGGAAGAGTTGGTAGCCTGGAATCACGAATTCCCCTTCAAGATCTCTGTCTGAGGTTCTCAACCATGACTCCGTTATGGCCACCATCTCGGGTTCCTCTGTCGCAACGAGGGCCCGCAGTTCCAAAAACTTGTTTCGGATGGACCTGGCGTTGAACAATAGAACCTTCAGGGAACCCCCAACTGCAGGGCTCCCTATACTCTTCCGTTTCCCGGTTTGGTCATTGTCTTGGTAGTGCTGGGGATATCCTTCTTCAGGATCTCAGCGAATGTCTTCTCTGGGGTCACTCTAGCATAGCGACGAGGGCTCTCCTCCACGCTCGGTCGAGTGCTCCTGAGACATCGTCGGACGGCGTCTTCCATTAATTTGGAAAGCACTTCTTTCCCCTTTAGTGAGAGATGTGTGCCATCCCTCTGGTAGAGGTCGTCTCTACCAAAGAGTGAGGTGTAGGGGTCCACAAAGAACACCCCCTCGGCAGTACACAAATCAGCCAGGCGCTGATTTACTGCAATGTTCTTTGACAGAGCAGTCCCTAAAGGGCCTCTCCTTGGGAGCATGCCAACAACTACCCTTCTGCGGGTTTTTGACCCGCAGTCGTCTACTGCACCGAGCACATCTGAGAGGACTCCTTCGGTCATGCCTACTCTACCATTTCTCAGGTAGATGTCATTACCACTCACCATGAGTGCAATGACAGCAGATCTGGACGTTTGGATCCTCTCAGCTTCCTTTCGGAGGTCAGCATTGCCACAACCTGGCAAACAATTCACCTTCACAGAAGTGTGAAGGCGATCTGCCATTAGGGGTTCCAGCCCTCGTGCCTGGGAATCACCTACAATGTGTATATCCACAGGCCTCTCCTTGGTAGGAGCACGAGATGCCTTGTGAGGAACCCGAGAGGTGTTTTTGAATTCCTGCCGGGCTCGTCACTTCCTCCAGGTTGCTTCTTCTTCGTCTTCTTTTCCTTCTTCATTTTCTTTTCCTTCTTATTTGATTCCTCACTTTCCTCTAATCCCTCCTCAATTGTCTTCTTGGGTTTTTCTTCCTTCTCCATATTCCCCCTCCTCTTTTCCATCACACTTTTCTGCAGTCTCTTTCCTTCTGCAGTCTCTTTCTCCCTCTTCATTGTTGCTGTTCTTCTTCTTGTTGTTCTTCTTCTTGTTGTTCTTTTTCTTGTTCTTGTTCTTCTTTTTCTTTACCGCCGTAGAGAGAGAGAGAGAGAGTGAGAGAGATGAGAGAGAGAGAGAGAGAGAGAGAGAGAGAGAGAGAGTGAGAGAGAGAGAGAGAGAGAGAGAGAGAGAGAGAGAGAGAGAGAGAGAGAGAGAGAGAGAGAGAGAGAGAGAGAGAGAGTGAGAGAGAGAGAGAGAGAGAGCAGAGAGAGAGAGAGAGAGAGAGAGAGAGAGAGAGAGAGAGAGAGAGAGAGAGAGAGTGTGTGTGTGTGTGTGTAAGAGAAAGAGAGAGAGTGTGTGTGTGTGTGTGTGTGTAAGAGAAAGAGAGAGAGAGAAACAAATACTCACACATACTAACTGTACTACAAGCTAGCGGAACTAGGCATGCATTTGGGACACGAAAATTAATATAATGATGATGTGTGGATGGGCTGGGGTGAAATGTGTGATGTGGTAAAATATGGTGTGGTGTTGTAGAGTGTGATGTGGTGTGGTAAAGTATGGTGTGTTGTAGTGTGGGGTGGTGTGATGTGGTAGTGTGTGGTGTGATGTGGTTGAGTGTGGTGTGATGTGGTAGAGTGTGGTGTGTTGTAGTGGGATGTGGTAGAGTGTGGTGTGTTGTAGTGGGATGTGGTAGTGTGATGTGATGTAGTGTGGGGTGGTGTGTGGTGTGATGTTGTAGAGTGTGGTGTGATGTGGTAGAGTGTGCATGATGTGGTTGAGTGTGGTGGGATGTGGTAGAGTGTGATGTGTTGTAGTGGGATGTGGTAGTGTGTGGTGTGTTGTAGTGGGATGTGGTAGAGTGTGGTGTGTTGTAGTGGGATGTGGTAGAGTGTGGTAGTGTGTGGTGTGATGTGGTTGAGTGTGGTGTGATGTGGTAGAGTGTGGTGTGTTGTAGTGGGATGTGGTAGAGTGTGGTGTGTTGTAGTGGGATGTGGTAGTGTGTTGTGATGTGGTGTTGGAGGGTGTGGTGAGATGTGCTATGGTGTTCGGTTCGATGGAAAAATGAAAATAATGTGTGCTGTGTGAGGTGTGGTGAAGAGAAGGATTATATATAGGGTAATCAGAGAACAAACACATACAAACAGAACAAACACACACAAACACACACAAACAAAATAAACAGAACAAACACATACAAACAGAACAAACACACACAAACAAAATAAACAGAACAAACACATGCAAACAGAACAAATACACACAAAGAGAACAAACACACACAAACAGAACAAACACAAACAAACAGAACAAACACAAACAAACAAAATAAACACACACAAACAGAACAAACACAACAAACACAAAAAAACATATCCAACAAATCCTGTGACATGGTTCTATCTATAATTTCCACTGTTGTAACTATAATTGCCACTGTTCTATCTATAATTTCCACTGTTTAAACTATAATTTCCACTCATCTGACCACCTATACATAAACTTCTGGCCGAACCGACAATTATTATATTCCACCGTGGTCTATCTTTTACAATGCTCATATGACTTCAACTTCAAAATAAGGAGAAATTGTTTTAACTATCAATTACCGCTCATTCACATATATATTTTCTCAAGGGCATAATTGCATATTATTATTATCATGGTAAGTATGAGGGTAACAATTTGGTGTATGAAAGCTACTGATTTCTCTTAAGTTGTCCAAGTAAAAAGCAGATCGGCAAAATTGGATTAACTGATATTGTTGCTTGAGGCAGTGTGGAGGAATCAGAAGCCTCTAATTCACTGAACGATGGCGGTGTTGAGAAAGAACCAACCCACTTCACTATGTGGTTAAGGACCCTGTAATCGTGTATGAGAATAGGAGGCTTCTAATTTCTCCTGACTATGCCACGAAACAAGCTCCTTTCGTATAGGTGGTGTTTCGTGGCAATATTTGAAGGACTTATTTACCTCCATTTTTCTGACTGCATCACAGGGTCCCTTAAGTAGTACCTGACAAGGCTGTAATGTATACCTAGACTAGACCATTTAGCTGCTGTCTCAGGTTCGTTTGTCAAGATTCGACAGACTGACTGAACGGTTCCCACTGACTCTGAAGCGTACGAACACCAAACACTTTGAATTCAGTTGAAGCAAATATGAATCATTACTCTTGGTCTGAATCACTGGAGCACAAAAGCTGACCATTACGTCCCCACCACTATTAACTATACCATCCCTATTATTATTATTATTATTATTATTACTACCACCACCAGCACCACCAACCACAACCATCTCTCCCTACTACTACTACAACTACTATTACTACTACTACTACTACTACTACTACTACTACTACTACTACTACTACTACTACTACTACTATGTTTACGACGACGACTATCACTGCCATCACCAACCCACCCTATTTTTACCACCAACCACTCTTATTTTTACCACCATCGCCTTTATTTACCCTATACCACGACCCTCTCCATCCGCCAGCACCTTCCTTCTTCTGTCGACCCCCTCCCTGCTGCTACTATATAATAATCATCCCCTCGACCAGAACGCAAGAGGTTGACATGGCCTGGACTCGTCAACAAACTCAAGCGGATCACTCCCAGGGACGTCTGCCTCACTAATGGACAACGCAAGTGTGAGAGGCGAGGGGGTCGGTGTCAAGCCAGTCATAACACCAACTGCAACACCGTCCTAGTCAACAAGTACTGCCAGGGGGACTCATGCACCTGTTGCCTCGGAGGTGAGTTTTAAGGAGAGCAAACCTCTTTTTGTTAAATTGTAGGTCTAGTGAATCATCCAAACTATGACTACCAGGAAACAAATTATCACAGTGTTACTAAGAGGGAATTTGTTTCGTCATCTAGTTTGAGTATTCATTTGTACTTCAATTTCCAAAATGAAAAACTTTCTTTGATGTGCAAGGAAAAATAAAGAAAATAGTGCTCAGAATTAATTATAATGAAAACATCTGGTTTTTAAAGAACCATAAATTCGACCTTGTATTGTACCTCCTGCCTTAGAGGTGAGCTTGTGGGGCATGCCATCGTATGCAAGAATTTTTATCCGTGGTGTTAACGATGCCGTGGGGTGGTTCAGCCGGGTTAAGTTAAATCAGACGTCTTGCGTTATTCATTTTCACTTAAAGGGAAAGAGGTAACAATGCAGAAGCCTCCTCCCGACACGCCACAATGTGCTAAGGTGTAATAATACTCCATCCTTTTTCTATGGGAATAGTATACTTTTGGTACATTACAATGCCTTGAATCCTCCAAAGTATACCAGGAAACAGGACCAAACGAACAAAAGTAATGGTGGCCTGTTGCTTGGAATAGCTTGGAAGAATTATTTGCTCTATATCTACCAACAAACACTGTACTTCCCCCATTGTGAAAACTACCACAGTGAGACAGACACCTACCTACACTTCCCCTGAGCCTGGACCATTACGCTCAAACTGTCTGCAAGCAAGTCCAGATATATTAATATCATCGGTCACACCTGGGTTCCCAAAGTAGTGTGGTAATGATATGGTGTGACTCGACCATTTGATAAGGTAAACCCGACTCCCGGGGCTACACGTGTACATTAATATTTCTTTTTATGCCGAGTGTCTCTGCTTTCTTCTCTCTATATAATTTGACATCATTGGGCCGCACGTGTACATTTTCTTACGTCGAGTGTCTTGCTTTTATTTTCTCTATAATTTCACATAATCAATTCCGCACACCAAGCAGCTCTTGTCCCCTTTTGCATGTATATCAACTCTTGACTTTTACCAACCACCACTACATCCATTACAATGTTTGGTTCACTTGTTTTAACTCATTGAAATTTGCAAGACATTCTAAGAGAACCTAGTACAGTAATTCCATATTGACCACTACGAAGTTGATAAGCATTTGACCAAAATAACAAAAGAACGACCACGATTCTTGCAAAAATTCTACTTAAACAAGTTAAACTTCGTGGCATAGGTTGGATGAATCGGTAGCATTTCCTGGACCCTGAGGTATAGAGTCTATCAGTTTCTTTCACCCACAGTGGATTTAATAGCTGCCATGTGTTCAACCCCACAGACCACAGACGGTGCACCAAGAAGCCGGAGTGTACGGAGAGGGGCGGCTTCTGCTTCAAGGGCAAGACTAGGGTGTGCAAGAGTGGCAAGGTGGAGAGAAACTGGTGTAAAGGGAAAAAATGCTCCTGCTGTATTCCCGGTGCCGGTGAGTGAGTTGGCCCAGAGTAGTTCAAAGGAATACAAGAGAAGTCAGACAGGACCAGACCTACTGTATATATAGGATGTGCAGGCGAGATTTTTCACCCTGACTCAACACGATTTTGTTTTCATCTCTCCCATTGCCATTCCGTGTAATCTACTCTTCTCTGATTGCCCCTGTATTAGAAGATGATGGACCGTAGGCCGTAGGTGTTAAAGTTATAGGCCCTTTAGAAAAGCTAGAGGAATCCTAACAATAATTTTCACCCTCCTCAGAGAAGTGTTCCTGCGGGAAGGCCAACAACAAACGCATCGTAGGTGGCCTGACAACCACGCCGCCCTACAAATACCCCTGGCTGGCGGGCCTCTGCATTCCGGACGTAAGTGACTCGTACTTCTGTGGAGGCGCAATCATCACCAACAATGCCGTCATCACCGCCGCCCACTGCCTCATCAACCAGTTCACTGGGGAGCCACACAAGACCAGTGTCTTATTGGTAGGTGTTGGGGACCATAATCAGGCCTCAACGAATGATGACATACCGGGAGTAACCAGAAAAGTAAAAGTGGCTGAGATCATCATCCACAAACATTACAATTCCTCTGAGCCCCACCATGACATTGGCATCATGCGTCTGGCGTCCCGGCTCGACCTGAGTTCGCATCCTCAGGTCAGGGCCGTGTGCCTCCCTTCAAACCAGGAGGACACTTATGAGGGCGAGACAGGCGTGGCGTACGGCTGGGGTGTGATGAACACAAGCACCCTGGAGCAGCCTGACATGGTGCAGGAGGTTGCGTTGCCCATTTGGGACCCCACATGTGACGGCAAAGACATCGGCACAGTCAAAGTGACCAAGTGGATGCTGTGTGCCGGAGATAAGGGGGGCGGCAAGGATACCTGCCTGGGGGACTCCGGGGGGCCTCTGACTGTGGCCCAGGAGGATGGTCGACACACCTTGGTGGGCATCACTTCCTTTGGATCTGGGTGCGGTGACCCCAACTCCCCCGGAGCCTACACTAGAGTGTCAACCTACCTCGACTGGATCCTGGAGAACACCAAAAATGATCAATTATGTCGTGACTAGTGTATTCTTCTACGAAAACAAAACACATGATAGAACATAATTGTATAGAGTACATTGTTAACCCACTAAGCGTGTTAAATTAATTCAATGCCGTTGATTGTCGGAGTACGATTACATAAGTGTGTCCTAACTGTGAAAACGTCTGTTAAAAGTCATGTACTTACTGTAAGTATTGAATGATTGATTTGTTGATATTAAGCGCCGCAACAGCGAGATCATATAGCGCCTGAGGAAGAAGGAGATTGAGAGATGGGATAGTAAGCACAAAAGGTAACAGATGAAAAAATAAGGGACGGTTGGAGAAGTGAAAGTCCCATTTAGTTGTCTTTTACTACAATCAGGGATACTGGGGAGGTATTGGTAGCCCCCATGTATACCCCAAGGGGGTTATAGTATGTATAAGTGTATCTAATTCATATTATTATGTTTATTTATATTCCCTAAACAAATAGTTATGACAACCCCTTAAGTAGTACAAACCCATTAGCGTCTATAGATTGTGAAATACATTACACTACTTCTCTTATGTAGAAAATACTTAAATAAGCTAGAATACTTTGTCTCACCCCTCTCCTGGACATATCGAACGGAAGAGGAACTTTTATATTCTTTTCTCATTTTATAGGTAAGGACATTTTTTGCCTTTAGTCATCAACTTCCTACGATAGATAAATAGATAGATAGATAGATAGATAAAGTATGGAGCACTTTGGTGGATCTTCCTGTATATATGTAAATATATTTATTTAGAATTATTTATTTATGTGCAGTATATATTTAAGTTTTAAATTACTTGATAATTCATTTACATACATATTTATTCATTCATATTTTTCTCAATCTGCAAAATGTTTTCTAGAAAATCAAAATGATTATTTCATTGCTAAATGTTATCTATTGTGAAAACAGTAAATGCTTATGAATATGTTTATTGATTTCTATCCTCAAAAAATTTAGTTATGGAAGATTAACCGATAATTTGAAAAATACGCAATTATTGCTAATTTCACCCCGTTAATTCCTCATAATATTGAGTTACAAAAGTTTCATCGATAGTTTGACAATTCCGATACTTTGCTAATTTTTCCTCTACATTCTTAAGGGAACCTGTGATGTAGTCAGAAAATTGGAGATAAGCGAGTCCTTCAAATATTGCCACGAAACACACACACCTATAGGGAAGGAGCTTGTTTCGTGGTATGGTCAGGAGGAAACAGAATGCTCCTATTTTCATACACGATCACAGGGTCCTTAAACTGTAGTATTGAGCTACCGATATTTATGGCTTGAAAATTTAGCTGCTTTTACTATTTTTTCAACAGTAATTCAGTGTTAATACTGTGGTTGACTTAGGTAGCCCTTATTATAGCAATCATTTAGTGCCGGGGAAGTTTGTATATCCTTATCAGTTCATGATCACTTATATTAGTGAAAGTGGATCTGCCCTGTCGAAAGTCTTCCTCATTGCACGACTAATACTCGTGCAATGTAAGAAAATCAAGCTGTTGGACCACTTAAAGTTTTACAAAATATACTTATATGTAAAGAGGGTTACCAAATTTATGTTTTTCACAACAATTATGTTCTAACCTAACTAAAAGGCAATCGTATAAGCATTTACGATACAATCTAGAGAACTATTAACATTTCAGTTAGGATCAATTGACATATTATGATAAATTACATACTACTTATACAAAACAACCATACGATGGTGTACCTGCAAATGAATAAATAAGGAAGAGTTGATCACTTTCTCGTATTACAAGTGTGGTATTAGAACACGGCCAATATTTGCACGTTTCAACCTGGATTCTGTTTTTTCTGTAGAAACTACAAAATAGTGATGTTTGGGGGGGTTTAACCCCCCCCCCCCAGGTTTCTTGAAGTTTCCATGAAATAAAAACAGAGTCCCTGTGTAAAACGTGCAAATTTAGGCCATTTTTAAATTCCAAACGTGTGATAAGGAAACCTAGCCCTAGGGATATCAAAATGAAATGTAAACTTACCAGCGCCGCTACTGAGGTAGTGGGAACACATGCACTACAACCTTCAGGAAATGATGAAGGATGGTGTTGTGGTCGGGGTGCACGTTGCAGAAGAGATAACGAGCAAAATAACATTCGCTGTAATCAATGCCAATTAAATTATAATCAATTGGCCTTGGTTATGCTATTCGTGAAGCCACTGCGTAACACCCACGATCCTTCCAGTCTTTCGATGTTGTTAGTGCGTACACCAGTAACAGGATGAACAAAAGTTTGGCTGTGGCTAACTGTGTGACTGTCACGTGTTCGTAACCCAAAGAGCCTAGAATATATTTATCTATGCTCTTTGTCTCTTACAGCAGTCACTGTGAGAAAATTTTGGTTCCTGGCAAAATGTACTTTTGGAAGAGTGGAATAAGGGTATCAAAGTCTCTTGTCTTCACTGTTTCTTACTCGGCTATCTCGCTCGATACCACCGAAATACCAGACAACTTCCAGTAATTGACCACGATTGTACTTCCCATATCCAAATTTGCTTTCATCAATCTCTACAATTGCCCCGGGTCCACCAATTGGTTTCTGGTGTTCCTTCCAGACTCCAGTGAACCCAGACATCATAACAACAAAACTTTCCAGGCTTCAGCAGACCTGCAAGTTGTTTTTCATAGTAAATCCGAGAGAATTTGTGTATAAATACCTGCATAAACATTAACAGCATATGAGGGGGCACTTTCAAATTTTCTATCCAGGTTCTTTACATACACTGCTTGAAAAAACTCACACTTTTTGTCTCTTGGTCTTCTTTTTGTTCGTTTTCCTTCCGTTACACCTGGATGTACTGCAGGTCGATCGTTTCTAAAAGTACACTTTATTACTGTCACACTCAGGAGTCAAGGACCGTACATTTCAGACTAAGTACACGGTCATCCTTTTTCCGAAAATCGGTAATAACGTCGAGAAAAGAGCGTTCACACCCGTCACAAGTTATGGGGAAGTCTGAGCTTTGAAATGGCAGGCACCCATTGGTAGCGGGAAGGGCGTAGGTATACACCACCTTTGAAATACTTGATAGTGATTGGCTGTTCGAACGAGAGAAAGGTTGCTCGATTGTGGTTGGTAGTTCAAACGCGGTGAAGGGAGGTCGGGGCCTTAGAAAAGTTGTATACTTCACGATTCGCAAGTGATGATGTGCTAAAGCTAATTGAAAAGGTTTAAAAAACAACAATGTAACACTTGAGAACATAGTATTATACAAATAACAGTAGAAACGTTGAGATAAACACTGTCTTTGAAACATATGTGATGATGATTGGCTGTTCAATGCAGCGTGAAGTAAGTCGATTGTGATTGGCAGTTCAAACGAGGTTGCAGATGGTCGGCGCCCTAGAGCAGCTGTAAATATCAGCAGGCGAAGTAGTGCTAACTACATTTGGAAATAGGAAGCCAAACAATTTGCTCATAATTACAAAACTATCCGTAAGTATAAAAAATTAATTAGTGATGAAAATACGGTAGATCAACAACTTTTAACCTATAGACCTACCTTTGTTTCATCACGTCATCTGGCTGATTTGTTATGTGTAGTTATGTAATTATAAGCAAATATTTCGTTTTATTACTATTTTCATCGCTGAAGATCGCAATATTTTCATATTCACATATTCGCTCAATGCACTTCGTAACGTCCTTCAGATCCTTCCCAGCTGTTTAGCTTCAACCGTTGGGTGTTGATCTAAAAAAGGTTGTTCTGGAATCGTCACCAGGTGGAAATTGGCTGGGTCTGCCTACTCCTACTGGTTCCCATTCCTTGAGTTCATGGTAGAGTCAATCTTTTTGTAAATTCAGCCATCTTTTAAAGCCATATCGTGCCCTGCTGCCGATTATTTCCCCCTCTTCACCCGCCTCCTTACGTAACCCAAAGGTGACAGGCCGAGTGGTCATTGATCACGACCAACAAACTGCCCTCAACAAACAAAACTTAGCACATCACAAAGGTTCTCTTTCCCACACCTCATGCGTTTTAGCATTTCCGTCCTTATCGAGCACTGCCACGGCCTTCTAGAACAGTTCTAGAAGGTCGTGGCACTGCAGTTGAGTGGGTGGCGAATACGAGTGAGGAGCCTGCTTCATCTGATAGAGAGAGTAATATACTCAGCGGACTGTGCCAGATTGTGTGGACAGGGCTGAGGTGTAGATGCTGGACCCGAACCCGACAGCACTGACATCAGGTGTACACCCACCTCCATCAAGAAGCCATGGGCGACTCTAGCGTGGTCAAGCCACAAACAGAAGTCTTATTTAGAGCTGCCTGTATACACAGCTGAGGAGTGACAGTAGAGATGGCTCAAAGAGTAAATGTCCGTCCACACATCTTTGCCCGCAAGGCACTCTTCAATAGTGTGGACGAGCATTAAAAGTTCTAATGCAAAGGAAGAGGATTTCAGACATATGGAAAAGCATCACGATCAGCGGGGTGTGGAAGAAGCCAGGGTGGAAACTAAAAACAACTGTGTCTATATACATGTATTAAAATTACTTGACACTTCGGCTACACTTCAGTGTCTGTTGGTAACATTTTTGCCTTCCTGCTGAGAACATGTCAATATAAAAGTACAGCACCTATATTGTACCATAGTATGGTTTGGAGATGTCAGTATATTCCAAGTCGTCAAAATCATAGACCTGTACTTCTTACTCGCCTCCTGACGACTTTAATACATTACAGTATTTCTGTAATTAGTACGAGACCATATTCTTATTGAAAGAATCCTTTATCAACATCAAAATCTTTTACAACAACTTTGATAAGGCTTGTGTTGCGCTCACCCTACATGTAAAGAGGATGCAAAAGGCTGTGCCCTCCCATAACCTGGGTAGGCTACATGGCCCACCTCAGTAAATTCCTTTATTTCTTCTATTTGGAGCTTGAAGCATTTTCATACACAATAAGCAAGTCCAAATGCTCAGAATGAACACTTCTTAACCCGTAAAGCATAGAATAATATTCAACCGTGTCACGGCCAATGCCAGGCATTAGGAGGGGGAGGGGTGAAGGGGCATATACTATATATTCTTGTTTTTGTAAATAATGAAGCTAATGCCTATAAAAACACTCACAATGTCCATTATCTGGTAAAATGGACATTGCAAGTGCTTTTAATTTGTCAGTGATATTGTGGGACCAGATCCATAAATTTTATTGCACAAGGAATTGTTTTACAAATTAAAGTACTGTATATGAAGTATATAGGCATCTGTTGGGAATACTGTACTTTTCATAAGCACACTAGAGGAACCTGGGATACACTGTATGTTGAGTACAGCTATAATATTCTTTGGAAAATCTACAAGTATCATTTACTTTTATATATTCTTTTATGCATTTATGAGGTAACTACAGTATTTATGGCTGGCTGACTTCTTAAATAAGAGTACAGTATGTAATTTTATCAACCTATCTATCTCCCTGACTCCCTTTTGGGGGTCCAAGCATCTGCACGGCTTCTGTCAACCAGACTCGGGACTGCGCGGACAGACAGGCTGGGGAACTACAACAAACCTATCTGCAAGCATTGGGCGTGACCATGAGTGTCCATACACATAACACAGCACTTTATGGGTTCATAAAACATTGACATTCCATACTTCAGTGCATTTAACACTATACAGTATACTGTAGTGACTGTACTACCAAAACAGCCATGTTAGCCAACATACTGTACTTCTGATAGCTTTCTCTTCTGTAACCACTGTTATCACTCAACACTATGTTACTTGTTTAGATACTGTTGTTTATAATACTTCAGAGGACATCATGAATCTTAGTTCATTCCAACTTTTGTACAGAATAACAGGTGTGAACAAAGCAATTCCAACTTTAGTAAACTATAAGTTACCGGTATGAAAACAGCCAAGTTCAGTAAAGTACAACAGGTGTGAGCAAGGCACCAACAATAATCAAAGGACAGTAAACGGGGTAATATTTGGTAATCAGTCCAACTAAAATCTGGACAATTTTTCTCCATACAGATTGAGATACCAGATGTTTCCTGACATATACTCATAGGAATTATACAAAGGAGTCGGCAGCATCATATGATGAAAGTTAATAGCTAACATAAAAGTTGTCTCACTCACTCTATGCATTAACGACCCTTGAGTGTAGTGATAAGTTTTCTCCTCTAAATGCAATGACACTCCGACATGTAATCAATAGAAAAATATCTTTCCATCCAGACACAAGCCTGGTACTGATTTCCTATAAAATTCTATTAATTTCTAAACAATAATAGCACCAAACAATCATACATACTAGAAAATTGTTTCTTAGTAATGTGTACTGTACAGGGAAGCCTCAATTATTTACGATGTAATGAAAAATTGAGGCGTTGAATGGAATAACAATGTTCGAGACAATTAACAAAAACAGAGAATAACACTGTTAAAGTTTGCATAATTTAAAAATGCCATATCTTTATAGTTTACTGTACTAGTATCTGAATTAGTCCTGTATTGGTAGATATTAGTATTTGCTTAACCTATCTATCTACTGTATAGCTCTGATGCCTCACTCCCTCCCCAAGGGGATGTCCATGGCAGAAGTACCCAGTTATCCCTGTTGCAACACTCCATCCTTACTTGGTCAAACTCTCCTCTTCCTTTTTTTTACCTTTCTCTTCCACACTGCTCTCCCACTTGGTCCTTCTACATCCCTCCCATACACCTTTCTAAAATCTCCATCTTACTATCTCTCCACATGTCCAAACCACCTCAATATTTTATATTTCACCCTTTCAAACACCTCACATTCAGCACAGACTTCCTTTTCAATCAGACCACACCTCTCATACACATTCTCATTACTTTTTCCATCCCACCTCATCCAATCACATGCTCTTCTCAGGAAGCTCAAGTCCACTGCACCTATTCTAAACTGTTGTGCCCTATTCCATGTCTGATGCATTTGTCAGTGTTGGCAGGACTATACCATTTCCCAGTCCCATTTTCTCCTCCATGCTCATGCTTCTATCTCCCTAGAGTAACAGAAACTATAAAAAAACTATGAACTTTGTACAATTGAGACTTCCCTGTACAATATCTACAAGTCCTGTATGGCTGTGCAAAGTACACTTCTCCAATGAAGATTTTGAAAAGAAAAATTAACCCAAGTTTCATTGGTTACTTACTTTTGCACTAATAAACCTTAAAAACTATTTACAGTACAGACATGAAGGAAGAAAGTAGTTTCTAAAGAATATTCATGAAATTATTTCACATATAAAATAACAGCATATGCTATGTATTAGGAACATGACAATCTTACCAGACCTTATTTCTATATACAGAACATGATTTTATAGGGACTGATAATTTGTTACTGGAAAACAATAAAATTATTATAGTGACAACAAACACCAAGCCCGGAGTGATTTTTTGGCACTAAAATATGTATGAAAATGGTGGGAAGAGGTGAAGCAGAAAAAGGAGATAGAGTAAACCACAAGGAAAATCTATAAGCAGTATGAGGCAAAAGACAGGGGTGGGACAAGAAGCTCATGAGGAGTGCGAGAGAAAACATAGGAGATTCAGTAAGACGGTCAACAGCCAAGGGAAAATAGGAATAGGAAGGCCTGCCAATGAGTGACACTATACTGGGGGCAGTCGATTAGATGTTGGGCTGTAAAAATAATATAAACCCAGAAATCAATCAATCAATGGATACACCAGTAACTTTTTATAGACAAAATTAATAGTGATTATTCCATTTGAGGTCCTGCAGTATCACCAATATTTCTATCAGTTATAACTTGATTATACTTACAGTGCTTATCATGTATAATTTTTGTGAAAATGACACTTTTATCACAATACAGTACATCCACAAAGTTAAAATAGAAATAAATGAAAATTAGATTGTATAATAGCTGGTGCACAATATTAGTGGAAGCCAGTTTATCCTACCAAGCCTGGTGACAAATAGTTTACCTCACAATAATTATGGTATATGTTAGCCAGATGGGTAATACGAACCCGATTAATAAGAAGACTGTTCCTAACTAACTGTACCAGTTAAATAAAATACTTTAGAGACAAGAAAGCTATCCATCTACCGTACTACAGTACCCACATGGTGACCTGTTTGCCACAAAATACAAAAATTATATACACATATATAAAGTATATATAACATAATTACAGTGATTAATAGAAGGGAATATCATTAACCACTGTTGGTTTCCAGGATTTTGCAGGGATCCCAAAAGTGACTTTTTGGCAAATTGACCACCAGGTTGGTACATTGGTGGCATACCAGTCCAGCTAGCCTGGGTTTGATACTCCTTGCAAGCAAACCTTATGGGCATGGGTAACACCGTCCTGTAACAGCAGTGTTACAAGGCCTGTATAGCCTACCTTAGTAGAATCCAATTTCTACAATACCTCTAGCAATAACAATGTATAGGCTATGCATTGTGGAATACAACAATGCAAAGATGCAACCAGATCATCTTTAATAAAGGCTGGACACAACTGTGGAGTTCTTAGATTGAAGTACTGTATGTAAGAGTTCCATAATTTAATTCACCCAAAACACATATATTGCCATTATTGTGAGGCCTCTTTGCAGCGAGTCAATCTCTACCTTCATTATGGTCATAAAAACAATTTCAGTATCCTACTATTTAAAATGATTAAAATACCCATGATAAAATTATAGTGCACATTATTAGCAGACTCTGCAACCACTATATTTAAAATGCATACAAAATTAAGTCATTTTCATATGTTCATTCCTGTAATGATAAAAAATATCAATGTAACAATATTTTTTCCCCAACCCTACGGTGGTCATTAAGTGTAATGAATCTGTTACTGCCATTGGTATGAAATAGTAAATACATTTAATACAAAATCAATGTGCATATAAATACAGTATACTGTACTGTATATATATACTGATACTGTTCATGTTTCAAAAAGTTAACTCTATATGTATATATATTGTACTGAAGGCATATTAACTGGAGGTTTATTTCTTCTTAGAGTAAAACTTTGTATTCAGAAGGTGGAGTAGTAGGTTGACATTCACCTTGACTTTGGAGAACATTTTCTTGACACTGATCCCTTCATACTGCAGCTGAAGGAGTTCCTGGAGTGAGATGGGAGAATGGTTGCTAACTACAGTACATCATAATGGATAAGTGTTATATTGTACTTACCATTGGACCATACAATTTTTCTTATGTCATATTACACTTCCATGCATTACTCCAACTACAATATACCAGGTACAGTATTAGGCAGGGGCTATTGTCTATGCTTCAAATGAAATAGGATATAAACTTTGAACTCTAGTAGCAGATCAGGTACAGATAGTGTAATCTTACATCAAGCAATATCTTCTGGTATTGGTAGAGATTAATGTTATATTTATTTATCTGTTCTGGTGTGTTATCATTTAAAATACACTGTTTGATGGCTTTTCTTCCTAGGAGTAGAGATTTTTGTTGCAGGAAGGCACTCAAAAAATAAATAACCAGTTAAATCACAACCCATGGTTATGACACTAATGGTTAATCATCTTTCCCAACACACTGACCTCTAAAATTCTTACCTGAATATCAATTTCTACATTTTCCATTGGGACACCCATGAATTTGGCCTGGACATGGAAAAGACCAGTAGTAGCAAGTGGGGTGATTTCAAACAGGAGATTCTTCTGTTGAGAGTCTGGCAGGTCTTCCACTTCCAGCAGTACCCCTTTCTCCATTAACTTTACAGCAGTGTACTTGATGGCCTGCTTCGAACGGGCCTTTTCCCCACCACCTTGTTTAGTCCATGCTTGGTGAACGTTTCTGAAGAGAAAAAACAATGAACACTAAAGTTCAGTGTACATCAACAGGACTGACTTAACAGTTATATGTAGTTAACTCCACAGAACATAGCGAGACAAGTTTAGTTTATTTTACTCGAGACAGCTAACACAAGCTTTGGCCGTGTAAGCTGAACTATGCAAACATTAATACAATAATCAATATTTTCTCTACATCCGACCTCCATTCCTTTCACACACCTAACCATAATGTCAGGCAATTCCATTCAAATTAAAATACTGGGTGTCCAAAATAATTCTGGAACTGTAGGACATACTGAAATCATGATTTATAGGTGTATTTTGCCTTGATGTTAGAGCACTGGACAATAAATGGATAGATAGATATATAGACAGATTACGAGGTATACTAATCAGTTATCTTTCTCACTTGTTTCTTGCAGCGATGTTAGCAAGGCAGGTCTTGAGGTAAGTATGGTAGGAATCCAGCTGTTCCTTGTAAAACCCTTCTTTTTTCTCAAGCTGTTTAGCAGTGGCAACCATTTTCTGCACATCCTGAAATATTAATGTTTAATATTAAGGAGCAAATTAATTTTTTTAATTACTACCATTTGCATGAGGATACTCTCAGGAAGATTACTTAGCCAATAAATATAAAAAGGACTGAAAATAGTTTTAGGTTAAAATAATACACATAATTGTTGTTGTTGAAGTTCCTCAAGCTGTCTGGCCGAACAGCCCCGAGCTCCTGAGGAAGGCCGTGGCCTGAACTGGGCTTTCCCAGTGCCCTCAGAGAGTGTATGTTGTGTTGTTGGTGAGTGTAGTTGTGTACATTGCAGTCTTTCATAATGTGTTTAATAGAATGGGGTGCTGTGTTGCATCCTGGACAGGCATCTACAATGGCTCCATCCAGCTTCTTCTGATAAGTCAGAAGGTCTGGGTGGTGGCCAGATCGCAGCCTGGCCAGGTGGACTCTGTCCTCACGGGGAAGGGAGGATTCAGATGGGTGGATGTCAGGTCGTGCATGCAGCTGAGTGTTGTTCTTGAGTGTTTGGATGGATTTGTGAGAGATTTAAGTATGGATATGTTTCAAGGGGGAGAGTACCTGAGAACGGCTTCGGTCACCCGGGCAATACCACTACATATAGTATTGCAACCAGGCTAATACAGGTACTGACCAGCAGAAATTGCAAGAATACAGGTTATCAGAAAACATCTGAGTGTCTGAGCAGGGATAATTGGAATGTTGACTGATCAAGTGAATGAAATATACAGGATAGAGATGACATTACTATCTGCAAAGAATGAACTATGACAGGATGGTTAAATATGTTGATCAGTAAAAGAAGTGGCTCTTAGTGATATGGGATAAATGACTATTCCTGAACTGGCCTATAAAATACTGGACAAGATGGATTAGGACTTACGGTTTTTCTTGATATGCGATGCTGCCTCTGGTTGACAATGTCTGCTGCTATGGCATTGAGAATTGCTTGGTAATTATCAGAACGAGTGACAATGCCTTGATTCTCCAGCCTCCGAAGGTTATGACTCAAACGTGTCTTCACTTCATGTAAGCTCACCCTGATGTGTGGTTCATGAAAGTATAATAGAAATAGGGTACTGACTTTAAGCAAAGTTTAAGTACTGGTATGTATGGTTACTATTTGCTACTGTATATCTAAATCACTACCTGGTATATAATAAAAATACAAAGCAACAGTATATTGTTGAAGGTTTAAATAGCATATATATCATGGTTCACATCAGATGCCATTCATCACTGAACATTTCTAAGCATATGCCCCTGCCTCTGAGAAAAATCCCAATGGAATTGATGGGCATTCCCTTAGCAATATCTTGTAAAATGAGGTGGACATAGTACTGTTCTGCCTTGGCCAGTGCGTACAGGGAATTTCTCTGCGGGAACAAAGTGTCAATCTATGTGAATTGATAATATTAGCCAGTGGTAATGAACACTACAATGGCAATCTATACAGTACCTATTGTCTACTTGGAAGGATGTGGATTGGTTGAGTTCAGTGTGATTGAGTCTGGCCCGATGCTCCTGTTGTCCTCTGGTAGTGACAATGGTACGGTAGATCTCCTCCTGGGTTGGCAGGGTGGGACCACTTACCAGCTTCCCAATGACCCCTCCTTCCACACACCGGATCACATCAATCAACATCTGTTTTGTTCTGCAATAATTTAATACTGTAATTAAGAAAGGGAAATTGGGTCATCAAGATGAGAAACTACTGCATAAATACATGGATCGAGTGATGAAAAAAATTAAGACAACCCAGTTTTAGTTTCATGGAATAGTACCTTTCACCAAGGCTAGATTAATTTAAGGTACTTTTGTTGTGGATGCAAGATCTCATGGGGGAGAGCTGATTTATTATATAGGCTGGGAATGGGAGTCAATGTGAGTGTGATCCACTTCACTGGGTATTCTGTTCCTCTCTGCTATTTCTTATTTCATTTTTTCAACCCTGGTCTGGAGACCCCAACCCCTTAAAAGAAGGAAACGGAAGATTGATGATTATACATACATGATACATTAATCACACAAAAAATAAACAAAAACACACTACATATCCCAGTTCATTACCTTATAAAGATCTTGTTTGCATCTTTTGGTTCTTTTTCTTCAGCAGCATCTGTGACCTCAAATTTGTTAGTGAGGGCTAGACAGACCTCCATCCTCCCTAAGGTGCCTGACTCCACATCTGTAGAGAAAGGACTACACTTTATATTGAACCATCACAGCACAGATCATTACAGGCAATTTATTAACTTTAGGGTGAGAGCAGTGAGGGGTAGACAGGTCATAGGATCACTGGGGAGGATTATGAAGGGTAGATGTGTGAGTATGGAAGTGAAATGGTGACTAAGAAATAGTATAATCATGCCAACACTGACAGAGACATGGACATGGAGTAGGGCTCATCATAGGATAGAAAGGCGGAGCAGTGTCAGGGGGAAGATAAGATTACTCTTTTCAAGGTCGAAAGTATTAGTTAATATTGACTAAGCCCAACACATTTGCTATAGCCATCGCTCGATCGATGAGAGCCAGCTATGTGAAAGGAGAGATACACTCATCAATCAATAATAGCTGTACATTAGGGTGTCGTGTATAAACTCGAAAACAATTATATGACGAGCTGAACAATTGAGTAATCGTCTCTAATCTGCCAAATGCAACAAAAACCAATGTTAAATGGGAAGTACTCATTTCAAAATGCTGATACTGTATCATGAGTGATTGTGTAAAGAAAGTATGGATTAGAAGTGGGTGAAGAAAAGAACTTGTCCATGATAGACAGAAGAGGAAAAGATATGCTTGGAGACTGCATACCAGCATTAGGGCTGGTAACAGCTAGTCTACTACATAACTAAGATAACCAGACACCTGGAATGCCTCACCAATATTCTCTCCCACCAGGGCATGAACAGATGGACGCTCGCCCAACTCTGAAAGCAGAGTATGTAGAGGGTCATCATTATCTGGTGCAAGGATCTCTTCATTGTCCAGTAGCAATTGATGTGTCTCACAGATCTCCTGCAAATTTAAAAAATAAACTTCACCAATACAGTACTTTAATCCCTAACTTATTAAATCTGGCCATCATTAGTCAAGGAAAATTGGCAATAATTTATTATTTCATGATTGTAAATGCTTCATAAATATTGCATACCATAGTCACATGAACACCATCTTATTGGAGAATTAGTTGCTCCCTTCCATGGATATCTAGTGAATTCTTTTTTTTATTAACTGTAGTAACTAATACATCAGGATTAAATAATATATTTTATCATATTCTTTTATTTGCTGTGGGATAAAAATTTGATATATGAGATTCAAACATGCATACTTCTTATTTTTAATATGCAAATTAAAGCTCTTTAAAATTGTAATACAATTTTTTGCTTTTGGTGAAACTTGAAAAACTGACACTGAATTGCATTGCGGAAGTGAGGGGTAGAGGAACTGCATAGGGAAGGGTTAATTTACTCAAATGTAAGTCTGGCGCCATTATTATTCCTACCTCGAGTACATGTCTGTTAGTGAAGGTTCCAAACTTATGAATATTTTTTTATAAGACATGCCCAATCTACACCACCATAGTAAAGTTGAAATCCCTCTCTCCCTATACAACATATCATTACCATCCCAGAAATAAGGAACTGCTGTAGGTGGAACTTGCAGCACTGTATAATAAATTTGCAATCAAACATTTCTTGCTTAATGTCAACCAATTCACTATACATTAGATGATGCAAACTCAAAACAGATCTCTGCCATCTATATACTTGTGCAGAGCCACTTTTGGGTACTGCATCCGTGGGCATTCTGAAGCTTAAAGTAATGCCTGAATATATATCCCAGAATAATAAACCCACCTGTACTGTAATGTAGATAGTGGGTTTGACGATGAGCATGGCCTCAGAGTACCGTGTGACACTGTAAACCACTTCTGGCTCCTCTACCTCACAGCAGTGTCGGAAGAACCCCTTGAACTGCTCATGGCATTCGATGATGAATGGGTTGAGGCACTGCAGGTGGGAGGCTTCATCACCAAATCCTACAAGTATACAGTACAAGATAACCTCATTTTGCATGGTTTCCATATACTTTACATGGCTTTCCTTGTACACAAACAATTCACAAACCTCCTTCAACATATATAGGGTGGCAATCCACTTACAAACTGACCATCTTCATAATATTTCAATATACTGTACTTAGATCAGAAGAACTCAAGGGAAGATTAAATCTGGACAGTATTGTCCCGGAGATGTGTTCAGAATAGGAGACTACGGTGGTTTGGTCACATTGAGAGAATGGACGAGAATGCTTGGGTTAGTAGATGTAGAGCAATTGATGTAGCAGGTTCAGTAGGTAGAGGAAGGCCAAAGAAAACATGGGGGGAAGTGATACGGTTAGATTTGAGAGAAAGAGGAGTTGGTAAAGAGCTGGCCAGAGATAGGTTAGCTTGGAAGGCTATTTCTAAAAACCGTCCAACGCATGCCAGCATGTAAGACGGACGTTAAACCGAATATGATGATATGATGATGAGTCATACAATTGAATGTGTGCTTTGAACCCTACTGTAATTAATTATTTATGCTACAAAACATCTCCAAAATGCCAAGGTATACCTGCAGTTTACTGAACAGTACTCAGCATATTTTGCTTCAATACCTTAAGTATATGAGCCAAGTGATTTAATATTACATTTGCTAATACTGTAATATGCACCATCTGGCTTCAAATATTTGCTGGCATTCATACATTAAAAGTTTAGGGTACCCAAATTCAATCCCTACCATATTTAAAATGGTATTAACTCTTTCAATATTTTCTATAAGCATTAAAATGTCTACTTTCCCTTGAAAAAAGAAAAACGGAACATCTGATGATGATAATGATAATTAGCCAAATTCCGATGCCAAATCCAGATTTAAGATAGATTCTAAGTCGTACCTTTTTTTGAAGCAGCAAACTGAAGTATCTTAGCAATGCTAGCTAAGTTACGACGCTGATTATTGTTCAGCTTTTCATCTGGTGACACTGTGACAATGTCATATGCATCAGGAGCCACTATTGCAGAGTTGATATATCGGTAGTATACAAGATTTCCCACCACCTGTAAAGTTTAAACATACATTGTATATAAGTATACCACAGTAGAGTATAAAAAAAAAATTTAGATTCATTTTGGGAATTATTAGAAAATGAAAAAAATTTAGCTTTAACCAGTAATTTATCAAATTCTATTCACAGCCTCAATTTTCTCTTCTATTATATGCTACTTGCTTCATAAACCTGAAGCTTAGGTCTTAAAGCTGGACAATATAATAAACAAAATTACCAGTAGTAACACATTTGACTACTCTAACAAATTCACAAAATGGAATGTTTTATACCCGAGTTCCACCAATGTTTTCTTTCCATAAACCTCTCCTGGTACAAATGTCTATCAAAGCAATCTCTTTTTTTCATCCACACCTGGCATAATTTAGTGATCCACTACTCCATTCACATATGGTGTATAATATACTGGTACTAAGTCTGACTGTCCTCACCTTCAATATTTCCTTCTCAGGTATGTGTGGGAATCTCCGCTGCAATGCGCTCCTCATGACACGTGCCATGTACAACATAGCGTACGGAATGAGGTCTCTGTTGGAGGTGATTTGCTCACAGAAGGCCAAAGTGACTTCCTTAAGCTTGGTGATAGCATTTGCAAGTCTCTTCTGAACTTCAGGATACTGCATTGCCTGGTCTT
This sequence comes from Petrolisthes cinctipes, assembly GCA_033782935.1. Taxonomy (NCBI): domain Eukaryota; kingdom Metazoa; phylum Arthropoda; class Malacostraca; order Decapoda; family Porcellanidae; genus Petrolisthes; species Petrolisthes cinctipes. The sequence continues at coordinate 32,769 of JAWQEG010003390.1, read as the reverse complement.
GATTCACTGAATATGGAAGTCCACTGAAAGAAAATTTTTCCTTAAACAAGTGCTATGAAACTGTAAACCAATTCCTCTCAATACTGCACAGGAAAACTCTTTTTTAAACAAATGACACAGACAAGACAAATATGTGCTCAGTGTTTATCCTTTGGTGATCCATATTTGCTTTAAAAAAAAGGTACTGGTATGGTTTATCATATCAGTTAGAGTGAGCACTTCAAATGTCTGAAACATGAGAAACTAGCAATGACCCATGTAAGATAGGATTATATAATCTAATGAACATACAAGTCGTACCTGGCTTGTCCTGTATTCATCTCCAGTTGATTAATCCAGGTTTTGTATATCTCAACTGGATTTGTATTTATCTGCATATTGTTATCACTCAAGACCTGTGGGATAAAGAAATAAACATAAAGTCCATCCTGTCTGCTGTTCTTCTCAAACTCTTAACACACATAAGTTAGCTGTTTAAATCTGGAAGGAAACAAGTGCAAGTTTGTTTGTACACAGAGCATAACATGTACACTTCCATAAAATTGACCTGGTCCTCTGGGTTCAGCTAGTGTGTACCAATATATTATATTAAAAGAGAATGGTCCTAAAAGCACAAGTTGGGTTCATAACCTTTATATATAATTAACCTTCATTACTTCCAACTGACTGCCAATAAAACAGTTATCAGTCTGATAGGACAATGTTTTGAAGGGAGTTATAATAATATTTATGGCATGTCTTTGGCTGCCGCTACAGGGTGCCTTGCAGTGGCCTGCATGTCAAAGCTTCATGTTCTGCACTTTTCTTGATTGACACACTGATCTCTATGTGACAGATTAATCTTAGGAAACCAAGAATACATAAATAAAGCAATCCAACACCAACCTTATGTATGAGTGGGCCAAGCATATCCCTGAGTGAAGCTTGGCCATGGCCTCGCCTGTTGAAGGAAACTATCATCTTCACCACCAGAGGGTTGCCTGATACGATGTCGGTCAGTCGCAGCACTTTGCATCTGAATCATACAGGGGTAGGGTTAAAGGTTGTTAAAGAAATAGTCTAAGTACAGTCTTCATCATTATCTTACATCCCCTTTTCAAAGTGCTCGGAGACCTAGGCTCGAGAAACAAAAGCCAAAAGAAGAAGACGTACAAATATATTCCCATTTGTTCAAAGCACATCTCCAGGTCTTGAACATTTCTTATGAAATTTGCACCTGATATGGAAATACATAGGCTATACTATAATGTATTAACTATGGTTTCAACAAACCTGATTTCTTCTTCCAGTGCAGTCTTGAAGAGCTTGAGAAGCAGGTAATTATCACGGTCATTAGCCCCATAATTATGAAGAGTGAAGATAACATTCTCTATGAATTTGGTAGTTTTGCCCGGGGGAAGAGCAAATATCAGAGTGGCCAGGTATCGTGGCTGAGTTTGCAGGAGATAGAAGAGGTGTTGGTATCCAAGAAGTTTCTCACGAGACTCCTTCTTTAAAGCCTAGATGGGAAATACAAAACATTAAACAAAGTAGTAGTTTACTATTTACTATGCACAAGTTACAGACTATGTAGATGGTAAATTCACTGATGGCACTGAATATTCATGATTCGCTTGAAACATAACTCACACTGTCAACAGTACAGGAAGTTTTACATGCATTTGTTACAAAGTCATATTCCAGATACAATAAATAAAATAGAGTATTGAGTACCTTAAGTCCCTTCTGAGACCTCATAGAGCCAAATTTTATTGTGTCACGAGAAGCTTTCTTACTCTTCTTTGGCTTAGATTCTACGATATTGGGATTCATATTCTCTTTGTCTGTTGGAAGCACATCCTGAAACAAATCCAAAAGTACCCATTAATAAAAGTACAGGTACACAATAAAATCAGATGAAAATAAGCATCAACATGCTGTTAAGTACCTAAAACAAATTATGATCAGAAAGCATGATGTGTTATGTCAATAAAACATTTACAGTACCAGGTACTCTAAAGTACATTAAAAACAGAATTTCTAAAAATACACACCATGCACCGTTAAGAATTAACCTTTCAGTTATGAATTTAAAATGCACAAGCACACACACTTTAAGAAGCTATGAAAGTTGTAGCAATATACCAGTGTACAAGCTAACTCATAAAATACTCATACATATCTATACAATACCTGAAGGGTGATCCTGTTGTGTACTAGAAGACCAATTTTTACATCCAGCTCATCCACTTCAGTCTCAAGCTGATGAGTATGTCGAATGGTTTTGACCATGTCGCTTTTCAATCGCTGGAATAAACAAATATAACAGACTATAAGAGTTACTAGTACTACATAGTTACTATTACTGCATCAATTTCCTTGATCAAAAAAGGATCAAGGCATTCGGAGCCTACAAAAACTCGAACTTTGTACAACAACCGAGATGAATGGTGAAGCCCAGTTAGTCACATTTGTACATGCACCTCACTAAAGTATATCTAGAACTGATGACTTCACAATGAATATGTCAGTGTGAACCAGAATGTCTCTTATTTTCTGTAGATCCATTCCCAGCACAAGATCATACTGCACAGCATGATTGGACATTGTGAGTCCTAAAGATTACATAATTTTGATTGGAAAATTAATTTCAGTATGTTATTGATAGGGTGAAATATGGGTTGGTTATGCTCATACATCTGATTTGGTACTTGAAGGTTTTCACCTCATATGGTCTTCTAGTTATGGCATCTGGGACAAGAATGGCTGGGTGCATGGCAAAATTTGTGCCAATAATAATCTAAAGAGAGATGATCAGAATCAAATCTCCCAAGAGCAATGTTAGAAAAAAAAAAAAAAAAAAAAAAAAAAAAAATGAAACTACAAGTGCACATAAGTTAGCCTCACCTGAAGTCTAAATTCTTCATCAAGATCAGCTGGTGATACATCAAGCAAGTGGATGAATTTTCTGATGACTGGCAGGGGAGGGTTGACCTGGTGTGTGAGGGAGTGGAGATCCTGCCGTGCCTTGTGTGCCCGCCAAGCTCGTTGGATCACCACCACTTGTTTCACCTACCACAACATTATGAATATAAGGAAGGGTAACACATTCTTGAAAATAGCAGACTAATTCCACTAAACTGTGTAATTATTGGTCCACATAAGGAGCTATAACTTAATAGCTTGACTGTATCTAAAAAGAAAAATTTAATTACATTTCTGACAAAGTACTGGGAGAGCTTGCGGAGTCTCCTTCGATGCAACCAGACTCGAACGGCTCGCTGCAACTTGATGATGTAAGGCTCCCACAGTTTCAAAGCTTTACAGTACATGACATATGTTCGTCTGGCTCGCACCATTCGCCACCAGGACTATTTGAAGAAACACAAAGATTCCATAGTTTTCTTTTTTAACACAAATATAAGACTCTATAACATGTCATTGTTCACATTACCATTTTGTCACCATTGATAGTGGGTTAATCATACAAATAGCATAATTCCTATGATCAGGCTAAGGATTCGGCTAATGTATTAAAAAAAGCACATGCTACCCTTTTACCCTTGTTGGCTGAGTAGAAACTTCCTAAGTTATGTACTTACAAATTATGGGTTTAATCCTTGCCATACAGTTAATTCATTAAAGGCATATAGATTCCAGGAATGTACCTACCATTTTTGAACAGGCTAGTTATGAAGAATATAATTTAATGTTATGATGTACTTTAGGTACTGAAGTTACCATATACTAACCTGGATAGAGACGGCAGCCTTCTGTTGCTTTTGAAGCTTCTGTCTGATGAGATAACCCCTAGCTCTGGCTTGAAGTTTTACCATCATGTGGTCCAGCTGAAAAATTAACAAATGTGTTCCTTGTAACTATTGGATAATGTAACCTGGCTTATCAAATGGGTCTCATGTACAAGGTGCAAAAACTGATTCTCCTTCACACTTGACCCTTAAACAGTGAGAGCTTTGTTATGGCTATAAATTATTTGTTGTTATCCCAATAATGTTTTCACCTCAGATTTAAACCACTCTCTATGGGTTACATGAAAACACTTAACAATTATATGTCAGGAAGATATACAGTACACATACTAAGAAATCAATCTCAAATCAGCTGGTTTTTTTTATTTAAACTGACAATATACTGATTGGCCTACCTTCTTATTGTAAGCGTCCTGCCGCATAATGAATGAGGCTGCCTTCTCCAGGTCCTGGTGTGTGATGTATGAGGTCCTATGTCCAATCTTCTCCTCAGGACGCTCCCACTGGTATCGACCCTCCTCCACATTCAGGTGTACCTAAGCCCACATTTCATTAATCAAAACCCTACACAACATTCAGATATACTTTTACCAACCACTCTCAATAAGATATAACAAATTGCTAAAATGTAGAGTAAACTACATGCCGTTAATCAAACCTATAACTTCATATATACATATATGCTGGATGAAGCAATCTATAAGCTGCATTCTCCATTACCAAACCATTCACAAATAAACCTTACTTCCATTAACAGCACAGTAAGTAAAGCAAATTTTAGAAAACTGTACTCGGAGTATAATCTAACAAGAACTTCTATATACAGGTATGCCATTATGAGACAACAGAATCCATAGTATCAATTTTATATACTTTGTACCAAGTTGCTAGCCCATTTTTGTTGCCATTTCACAAATATTTCAGAATAGTTTCCCATTACCCATACAAGCAATCTATACAAGTTCATTGAAAAAATATGGAAGGAAACTAAGGGCATGTTACTCTCAAATTCATTATTCCATCATTATGTATGTGTAAACACACATTCTCAGTACAAACCTTAGATCCATCCCCAAGAGTATAGAGAACCCACGAACAGTGCCCTGCCATAGAATTCTTCTCCTTATACTCCTCCTTTAGCATTGCAACCATTTCAGGAGTGTAGTTCTCTTTCACACGCAGGTGTGCCAGATCCTGGGACCTGTGCAATTCACATATATACATTAGTTAATACTAATGAAAATACTATTCAGCTCTTACTTAAGTACAGTACTGCAATATATTATCACAATTGATCCTCAATATCAAGATAAAATTCATTAAATAAAACAACAAACATGGTCCCCTACAGTACCTAAGAACCCTAATGATTGCATTATCATCCTCAGTTGCAAGAGCCTTATTCAGAGCAGAAAGGGTGATAGCAGCTCTGATGGACTCCCTGGCATGCCTTCCCACTGCCTCCACCACTTCTTCAATATCTTCCAGCCAAAGCTCAGCTGCACTGTCTCCCAGCATCTCACACTTAGCCTTGCACAGCACCTAGGATAGGCAATACCAAACTTAAAAGACTGTACAGTCACAAGCAAGTCATGCATCAGATGAAAGAAACTTGAACCACTTGAACAAATCTTAAAACCAAACTTAGAGGCAAGCAGCTACCAGTATAGTTTTGCATCACTTTCTGAGGTAGTTTCATTTGTATGTATTGCACACCCCTGCAAATGAAAATGAATCAAACATTTTCAAAATGATCCATGAATTAATGGAAATAAGATACTGTCAACACTTTGAAGAAGAGTAAGTGTACTACAGTACTGTTTCTCCTTACTTTGAGCAGCTGAAAGTAGTGGAGAGCATCCTGACTACAGAGAGAAGATAATTTGAGAGCAGGATGTTGTAGAGCAGTCATGGTTTCATTCACATTGCAAGCACTCACAGCTCGGTTAACATCTGTTACGGCTCCTACTTCTGCAAGTGTAAAATGGTGTCAACATTTTAGTTAGTTGTAAGAGCTGTTACAATTATTCCTCATAACATGTCAGATAATTGGTATACTTCAAAGAATGGATATACATCTTGCAAGACTAGTTCCCATATGCCATACTGTATACTGTAATTAAGTACTTATTATTTTTGAGACATACTGTTGTTATCCTCGAGCAGTTGTTCATTAACTTCATCTATCAACTGCTGCAGGTCAAAGTAGGTCAGGAGGGTACACAACTCATTGGCTGAAGTTTTAGCCTGCTGTAACTTGATCATGGCAGCCAAATATTCTCTCGAATGGCTTTTTTCCAAGTTCTGCAACATTAACAGAAAAAAAAGCTTAAATTTCATGGTTACATTCTACATAAATTTATAAACTGGAGTGAAATGAATTTTAAGGAAATTAGTAACTAAGAGAAACATGGCAACATTGTCAGAAAATTAATCTTCACCAATTGGCTGTAAATCGATTTTAGTATCTTACTTTGGCTGTTGCCAAAATAGTTTACAGCAAACAGGGAGCCCTTACAGTCAATGGTAATAGTTATCCCATTGGCTGGAGTCCTATGCTTAGGTTTGAGACTAGCCAGGAGGTTTTTACTCAGGCCATGCCACCAATGGAAATGTCCTTCCTTACATGATCTAGCTAATGTAGCTCTGACAGTCCCTAATCCAAAAAGGCATAACATGGGACATGGATGTTGCCTCATTGCCATAAAATATTGTAAATATGGTCATCAAGAATTGAATTTTTCAAGAAAAATACTGGCATGTACCACCATTAATCATTCAGTGTCAGTTGCAAACTTTTAGCCTCGTTCACTTACTCTCATGAGGAAAGTAACTCACATCTACAAGCTAAATAATGGCTTGTATTGGAAAATTCATTACACTAATACAAGGTGTGAAACAGCACAGGGAGATCAATTTCCTATAGCATAGCAAGTTATAAGATTCACCCAAAATTTAGTGTGATACCTGGAGATGTGTGGCAGTGTCTGAAAGGTAGAGCCAAAGCTGGGAGGGACTATTTGTATCCAGGGCAGCATTTACCCGTGCCACTGCTGACAACAGCCGGATTCCTCCCTGAACCTCCTCTAGGCTCAGGTCACACTGCAAGTAACACAAAATTAATTTAACACTCCAAGCTTTATGTGAATGTTATTAGTTTTCCCTTATAATCCATGCATAAACTTATTGTTTTCTATAAGCTTTTAAGTTAGGATAAGCCATATGGTGCATGTCAAGATCTCAGAATACACCATATGGCATACATAAATTTCAAAGGAAAGCCAAGACTTGGACAGGGTTATCTCACAGGGCCCTCATGGAGTATATGCTGTGTTGTAGACATGTGTGCAGTGCAGTCTTCTAAAACATGTTGCTGTATCTCCACCTGTGAGTACTGTCTTTTGTGCAAGACCTAAGACTGACTGACTAGATAATAACACACAGGCATCTATCTGCCAAGTACGTTGCTGTAGTTGCCAGCAATCTTTTTGTTGTGCATATCCGAGTTGTACCCTGGAATTTTATTTGTAAAAATATTGTGTGGTTGGCACATACTACCTTGCTAAAATAATGTTGAGTGAACAGAGGAGTGTTCTCTATGGGGATCTAGCTATTTTCACTGAAAGCTGAAGGTTTATAGGGTTGCTACAACAAATCTTAAACATCATTATTTTATTTCAAATCCTGGTACCTAGTACTGTATGTTTTCTCCATGTAACTAAAAGAAAAAAGTTGTTTTATCCAATTATCACATCAGGACACCCATATTGTCAGTTATATCAAAAGCCTATGGAAGAGCATATTGATGAGGAGTTACTGCCGATACCACCATAGGCTCCAATAGAGGTTCAAAAACCTGTCTCTACTTCTGTGTAGGTATTATATTGCTACTAGCAGCTAACAAATATATTACAGCTATCTAACCTGAGCATCTTCACGTATTGCTGCCATTTCCTCATGATAAAGTGGAGCAGCAAACTCTAATACAGAAGGAATGTTTGAGCCAAGTGCCTTCAGTGCCGACAGTGTTTCAGATGGGGACCCACTCTCCAAGCTCTTGTTTACAGCACTAAGACTACAGTTCACTGGAAAAAAGGATGTCAGTGAAGCAATTACCACATATAGGAAGTTAATTCTGGTACACAAAGTATTCATTCCATAGTTTGACAAAAAATAATAAAAAACTGTAACTTTTATCAGTACCTATACCTTAAAACATTACAGTAATGGCAACACTTCTCAAAACAATAAAATTTAATGTACTCTTGGTATAAAAAAAGTCATTAAGGCTCCTACACAGGTTTGTTCAGTTAAAAATTCATATGAATATCCTTCACTATAGAAAAGAAAAGACAGGAAAATGAGTAAGAAGCTTTGGAAATAAAGGAAAGAGGTTGAAGAAAAGACTGGCAGTGTGAGAATGATGGAGCAATTGTCAGTGGGAATGAAGAAGTTAAGAGGGTCTGGAAGAGATACTGTGAGCATACTATGAAGCAGGGGAAGGGGGGCGGGGGGGAATATGATGTGCATGGGAACCGAAGCAGGTGGCAAAAAGGTGAACAAGGAGAAATAGGGAGTAAGTTAGAAAGTGATATGGAGGTAGAAAGGCATCAAATTTATAGAAAGATACCGGTGGCCAGGTTCTTGGCTCATTAGGCTACACAGTACAGAATACACCATAATTATTACCAAAACAAACTTGTTATTCTTACTCTGTTGTTCCCTCTCAGCTTGCATATTGACAGTGTTGACAACAGCTTGAATGGTTGTCTTACTAAGTGTTGCAGTCAAAAGGGAAGAGTTGAAGCTGCAATTGAAACTCTGATTTCCTGACTGTTTCTTTGGTTCTGCAATCTCCTTAGCTAGTGTTCTCAAATACTCTTCAGAAAGCTGATTTTTGACACCCTGTTAAGAAAGACAGTATAAATCAAACAAATTGCAGATTAAACTATACTTACAGTACTTGCAGCATCAGACAGAAATTAAGTGAATATAAGTGAATAAGTCGCAGTGAAAAAACAAATTAAAATAAAGGAGGGGCTGGCCCTATATGCCTGGGCTACCGAAGCACATCCCAGGGAAATGGGACCAGAGCTTACTGGACCAGAGAGTCTGGGGGCCTCCGACTGCCAGGGAGGAAGGTCTTTTATCCCACAGCCAGTGCTGTGGGCCCAAGTCCACATTACCACAAGAGCTACAAGTGGGGCCGCACCTTCCATGAGACCAGCCCTGAAGGGACCATAAGGGGAAGGGAGTTTAGACTGCTGCATGCAAAGGGAAATGCACCCCCTGTGTGCTGGTGGTCCACATAGCAGTATAAAAAAAAAAAAAAAAAAAAAAAAAAACTCCAGTTGCAGTACACCTCACGTGGATTTTTAATCCATGTGGGCAGATCTCGTCAAATCCACTAAAAAGTGACCAGATCCTACAACAATCTTTATTCTAGCCCTGTGGGGGATAACTAATATTCACAGAGAATAAAGTCAGCCCCACTGGGCCCTGTTGTTGTGGTTGTAGTTCCCCAGACTGTCTGGTCGTGCAGTCCCGAGTCTGGTTGACTGAGACCGAGCAGATGCTCAGACCCCCAAATAGGAGCTGGTCTCATGAAAGGTGCGGCCCCACTTGTAGCTCTTGTGGTAACGTGGACTTGGGCCCACAGCACCGGCTGTGGGATCAAAGACCTTCCCCCCAATCTCCCTGATCCAGTAAGCTCTGATCCCATTTCCCAGGGATATGCTTCAGTAGCCCAGGGATATATGGCCAGCCCCTCCTTTATTTTAATTTTTTTTTTTTCACTGCGACCAGAGCATACCGTGGGTCTGTGGGGCAGGAGGCCATTCTGCCCCGGGAGAACATCAACACTCAAATCAAAACACAAATACTAGAAAATAAATAGCACACTACCGTACCTTTAATGATAAGAGCGAAGAATTGAGAGCCTGAATTAAAGCCACTGCATTTTCGTCCTTTACTGCATCCTCAACTCTCTCCAAGGCACAGAATGCTGAAATTTAAACATGAATTAAACTTTTAACCCCCTGGTTATGCAAAATTATCACCCAGATGAAAATCAGAAATAGTTTTTAACTGGCCAGAAACTAAAATTTCTAGTGAGTAGGCCATGAGTTTACTTTGGATAGTATTATTAGGAACATTATTCAAAGAAATCCTTACCATTTACATATGTTATGTGTCCTTGAATTTCTGCCTGAGTGAGGAGCTCATCATAAGCATCAGGAATGTAGTCTTGGTCACGACTCTGATGAAGGCAATAAAAGTTATTCAGAATTCATGAACTCCACAAAGGCATACCATAATCTAAATGAAGGCTGGTTATCTCAAAGCCAGACCCTTATTTCTCCAAATCAAACATATACACAGTGTTCATGTAAATATGGAATTGATAAAATCAGTACAGTATTATACAATAAGTATGGACAGGTAAGCTTGATGAAAAGAAAATACAGTTTGGACTCGCCTGCTCAGGTCATTACACTTGCAGATGGGCATAAAAATTAGTATAAAAACAATGTCCTTCCATTAACATCAAGCAGAATAACCACAAAAGATCAGACACACCTACCATATCAAATTGGATATATAACCTTCTGGTATTATTCCATATACAATATACGAACCTTATTTACAGCCATTTCCTTTTTGTGCATCTTGGCATCAGACAGACATTGCAAATAGCTGTCTGCATTGTCTTCCAGCACATCCTGAAGGTGGCATGAGGTGTTGCAGAGGGTCTCCAGCAGCTCTGTATTGTCCTAACAATAGAAAGGATCATGTTAAAAGAAGTTTCTTTACCAGTATTCAGGTACAGTCGGCAAAAAAAAGTTTCGTTACCACCCCACGTTAATTTTAACATCGATAAGCGCAGCAGGGTTGGTACTCCGCCGTCTGAGCAGCTGTGCCTCGCGGGCCGCGGCAATGACAACTTAGCAAAAGGCATTCCCTTTCTTTTTATATCAAAAGTTTAACTGATTTTAAATTAAATTTTGAGTGTTCAAGAACTATTACTATTTAACTATTCATCATTAAACATAAAGAAATACGTTTGAGTATTTTAGAACAAGGATAACCTTGAAATACCCAGAAAAAGTAGCACTGGGTAAAAGTACGTCATTCCTACTTGCCTGCCCATTAGACACTGAGGGGTCCGGGAGGGTGACGGAGGTATATATGACACTCGCGCCACACCTGACTCACCCGTCAGGCCTACCAACATTACATCACACTGTTAAAAGGATGGTAACGAAACTTTTTTTGCCGACTGTACATGTATAAACAATGTACAGATACAATCCTAGTTCCCCCTCTCTAGACAGTGCCATCAAGTTGGTGCAGTTCAGAAACTTCAATATGGTAGCTTACTTACAGCTTTGTCAATAGCTTCATTAACTGCAATGACTGCAGCATGAAGGGCAGCTTCATCAACAGGGAGTTCACTAGCCAGGATACCTCCAATCTTACCAAACTGTGGAAGCTGGCACCCATACTTATTCAGCTCTGCCATCATAGCACGCATCACCTCCTCTGTTAACAGAGTAGGGGTAATAATGATAAATACACAATAAAAGGACTGAAAAGAAAGAAAATAAAAAACTTCTGTACTGCAATGTAAGGACTATCTTAAGTCAACAAGGTAAGAATAATAATATTGCATAGTTGTAGCAAACGGGTAGTTACAGTGAATGTTGTCTGAAGAGGAATGAAGACAGGTATTGTACCGTATAACAGTCAGATTGTTCACCTCCGTTAGATTAATAAACTTAACTACTTATATAAAATACTTCTCTAACACACTAAATAAATATACTGTGATGTATACTATACATATAAACCAACTTGAATTAATATATAATACAAAATAATTTTCTCTAACATTTAAAAAAGACAATACTATACCTGAAAAGTTTACTTTGCCATACAGATTTTGAATCTGTGGAGCAATGCCAAGCCTAAATAAATAAAGGCTGAGGGCATGGAGGCAGAATATAACACGAGGCATATTTTTGCGATCATACACATCTGTTGTTTCAGGGTAAAATATCTGAAAAACAATAAATGAATTAGTTATACTGTATCCACTTAGAAAGTTACAAAATTCAGCAGCTGGAGAGCAAATGAAACAGGGATTCCTATGATAGAAAAACACTGCAATACATAGGAGCACCTTAAAAGAAAGTAGATACCGGTACCATAAGATCTATACAGGTGACATAAAAATCCTTATGTGGGAATGGTAAATAAAATACTGTAAATACAATTCTGTTGTTGAATATTGCAACATTCCATTACAATCGGTTTCGGGTAACAATTAAAGTATTATTAAACAGTTAACTTATGATGAAATTTAAGAGGCACATGCAGATATTTTCAATATTGAATGCTTATGATATTACAGAGCAAAGATAGATAGATTACCACTGATATGAGACATACAACCTAACTACCGGTAATTCACACCCGAAAAAATATAATATACTTACACTAGGCAACTTTATCTTCTCAAGGGCCTTGAGGAAATGGTTTATGTTATCAGTGTGTCTGAAAGTGAGCCCAATAGATTGGTATCTACTGAGGTCAGGATCATAGATGCGACGAAGAGGCACCGTGTCCGGGGCGAAAAAATTTGCTAGTTTAGCTAAGTAGACTCCGTGACGTAATTCTTCCTCTAATTCTCCTGCTTCTGGGAGCTCCTCATTTATGCAAGCTTCAACCCACCTGAAAATAATAATGAACACATTAACAGCTGCACAGAAGTAAATATTTGTGACTGTGGTGTGCAGTCATGTCCATAAGCCTATAGAAATATTTTCTTTTGTGGCTGCTCTGACATACCAAGTACAGCAGGATCCCATCTAATTACACTTTGGTTATCCAACCTGGTTGCTGGAGGCAGTGAAGAGCTTGTCTGAGGGTGCAAGAGTGGCAGTCAGGGTGGAGAGTGAGCAGAGTGAGTTCTTTAACTTGAACGTTGGGTTGAAGCAAGGGTGAGTCATGTCCCCATGGATCGAGTTATGAAGGAAATACAGGGAAGAGCAGTGGGTGTTGGTGTACCTCTGATAAGGGAGGGGAGTGAGTGGAAGTTGCCTGTGTTGCTGTTTGCTGATGATACAGTACTGCCAAGTATCGATGAGTGAGAGTTACAGGGATTGGTGAATATGTTTGGAGATGTGTGCGAGAAACGGAACCTGAAGGTGAATGTAGTGAAGAGTAAAGTTATGGTCTTTGAAAGGGGTACAGCCACAGGTTGTGAAGTGAGGTTAAATGGACAGGTTATGGAGAATGTCAGCTCCTTTAAGTATTTGGGCAGTGTGATGAGTAAAGATGGGAGGTTAGAGGATGAGATGCGAGAGAGGGTACAACAGGGGAAGAGGGTTGTAGGAACACTGAAAGCAGTGACAAGGAATAAGGCGATGAGTATGGAAGTGAAGAAAACGCTACATGATAGTGTGGTAATCCTGACACTGACATACGGGAGTGAAACGTGGACGATGATGGAGACATAAATCAAGAGTTAGGGGTGGAAATGAACTACCTTAGAAGTGCATGTGGAGTGAAGGACTGACGAATGAAGAGGTACGGGAGCAGTGTGGTGTGGGTGTGGACGTGTTGGAGAGTGTGAAACGGAACACCTTGAGGTGGTTTGGTCATGTGGAGCATATGGGAAGCAAGAGGTTGGTTAACGGAGTGTACGAGAGTGAGATGGAGGGACGGAGGGGGAGGGGCAGACTGAGAGTGAGGTGGAGGGATGGAGTTGAGAGGCATGCGAGGGAGTGGTATGGGGTGGGAGGGACGCCAGTTAACGGGGAACAGGGGTTCATGGAGGCGATTCATTTGTGGCCACCCCTTCGGGGATTAAGGCGTTTGAGCAATAGATAGACAGATAGAATTATCCAACATGGACAGCCACTAAAACTAACTTGATAACAAATATATGTTTTTATATTTTTGGGACATATTCTGAGAAACTTATCCATACAACATTTTTCTCGCATTTTTACTATGCATAGCCAAATACAGTACAGTATTAAGAAGTGAATAGTTTGTATAAAGTCCCTTCAAACCTCTCCTATTAATGCTATGGTTGAGAAATTTGTATGGAAACATTGTAAAGAAAATAAATTTCAATAAATACTGGTAGTCCATGAATTCTTAAATGCATACTTATGAAAATTTACTGACTAGAAAAAATTTGGGATCATAAACACAATAAAATGTTAGTCATTGGCAATATACTACTTCACATATCATAGCAAAAAATATTTGCTAAATACAGTACATGTAACTCTTCTGAGAAAATCCGCTCCTGCAGGCAAACCGAAGGGAAAATTTGGATTGAGAAAACCTTACACTTCCCCAAATATTTCTCTTTGCATCTATGGCAATTTTCAGCCCAACTGCCCAAGCAGCCTTCGGGAAATGGTGAAGACAGATGGACTAACATGTAGAAACTGCAGTTTTAGAAGGATAGAACTACACCAAGCTCCATTTGCAGCAACAATTCAAAACGAAGTAGCTACCATACTGATACCACAGATGCATAAATTTGTCTTCCTAGACCTTTAAATATATGGTAGGTACAGTATGGTAGTGAACTAAAGGTTCTGTACTAAAACGAAGTTTCTCGATCAACTTACTTCTTGGCTTCCTCCAAGTGACAGAGATACTGATAAGAGACATTTTTGCGCCGTTCTTCATCCATCTTCTGAACACTGAAGCACTCCCCCCGAGTCGAACCTGTATATGAAAACAGTACAAGTAATGTGAAGCAGGGAAGGAGATAGAAACCATACTTAGCAGTCTGACTACATGAAAATTAAAGCTGGGATAGCATGGTGATATTAAATGGGAGTAAAATGATATAAAGGAACCTGAAAGAGACATTTTGGACATACCGGTAGGATAAATGACAATGCAGTGGGGGCCGGTAGTAGTAAGTGGCAACATGTACCGGGTATAGAGGTATATACCATTATATGGATCGAGGTAAACAGATGGGAGTCCGGTATATACCGTATGTAATTATAAAAGGTCAGTGGTTGAACAATTAGGACTTGGGGAACTCTTTTTTTTCTTACTGGATGCATGGGTAAAAATCTGACTATCTACTTGTATATTTTACAGTACAAAATTGGAAAGGCAACATGAGAATATAAGAACATAACATAATGCTTTCAAGTTCTCAAAATACACAATATGCTTGAACCATTGCTCATACATGTGGAAGAACAGTCCATGTATTTTATTTTAATTATTCTTTCTATGCATTCTTTTGTTGTTTTAATAATTTTACCATAATTTAATGTAAAGAGGGAATGTCCTTTACCCTAACCTAACCGTGGAAAATTATCTTGTCCTAATTTGGGCCAAATGAGGTCAGTTAGGCTAGCATAGGTCATGGTAAGTTATATAGGTATTTATTGAAAGAATTACCGTTTTGCAGCAGTGTTGCCAGATCCGGGTGGGTCCCAGTATTTTACCCGTCATTTATTGTACTTTATCACGATTATTTCCCGGTAGTTTGCCCAGGTTAGGTCCCGGTAGTCTGATGCGGTCTAGGTTAGGTTAGGTCAGGTAAGGTCAGGCTAATTTCAAAATGCCCCATTTGAATATGCCCTATTTTGGAAATGGGGCATTTGCAGAGGAAATGCCATAGAAGAGAATAGTCTTAGAATGGTCTAAATAAGTGGGTAATGAAGGTAGAAAAACCGTACGCAATAACGGTAATTCATTCAATATTTACCGTTATATATTATGGGATAAAAATTAAATATATTAACTAAAAACATTTAAAAAAAAGAGGATAAAACAAAACAGGACCAATTATTAACAAGTATCAAAAACCCATCCCTAACTAATGTTAAGCCTCATTGAAGAGGATGAATCATTACCCACATTTTCTTTTAATATAGAGAAAATAAAAAAGTAACAAATTGTGCTCATAAAATCAGCTGATTCTCCCAGTTTAGTAGTAGTGGTCTAATTTCATAATAATTCTCCTTTTTAACTAAGATATTAGCCTTCCACAATAGTCACAACACACTCTACGTAACCCTACCATTGTCTGAAAAAAAAAACCACACCTACAAGTAACGAATTGAACACATAAAATCAGCTGATACTCCCATTTTTTATAGTAGTAGTAGTGGTCTACTTTCACCACAATAATTCACCATTTAACCATTATGTTAGCCTTCTACAATAATCCCAACACACCCTAGATATCCTTACCTTTGTCTAATTCCTCCATTGTTGGGAAAATAAAAGACTACCGCCAGAATAATAACGAATTATAAATGTTCACCAACACACACATCCCATGGTGAGTGTTGTTGAAGGCGCCATGGCTCAGGCTGGCGGCTGCTTCATATTAAGGCGCCCTGCATGCTGATTGGTTCACACACATTTGGGTCCTGTCCGCTGATTGGTCGGATTTGGTTCACATCCACTTGGGTCCTGTCCGCTGATTGGTCCAGCATTTTAACTTCTCGCTCCGCTCCACTTCATAGGCCCGAGACACATGGGCGCTTTGTGGTCGCCACACCTGGCTGATAAAGGCGATTTGTGGTTATGTGGCAGAGCAAGTTGGACAGAGTCGCCCATGGGTACTGTATATACCTTGTGGGTACGGCTGGCGGCGGCACGGAAACGACAGGCTCAGTGGCGGCTATATTGAAACCCAATAGAGGTGCGAAAATTTTCTGGCCACCGAGAGACCAAAATTAATGTGGTCCGTGTGTAACGGTCCAAAACACAAACCGCCGCCACGCGTGGCGAGAATCAGCGTCTCCTTGCCACAAACGCCGACACACACACATGCACGGTACGTGTGTGCATGGGTTGGCCTCAAAACCAAGAAAGTTTAAAGCAAGGCCAAGAGATATACCCATATATCTCTTGGCCTTGGATTAAAGATTCTTTAAACCTTGCTCAAAACAATGGAAACCTATGAGAAGCCACGTTCCCGCTACTGCATGTAGTCCTTGAGTGGCCACCACAAAGCGCCTGTGTGTGCCGGTGTAGCAGAATGAAGTGAAGCGTCCCGTGCGTCCATACTGCGCATGCGTGGGTGGTGGGGCTGCCAGGTGTTGCTAGCGTGGGTGATTGAGTTGCCAGATGCTGCCATATCCTACCCTACTATATATACATGTATTTTATATGCCTATTTTTAAAATCGTATACAGTTCATTTTTTAAAAGTTTGTGTTTTAAATGGGAACAACTATAAGATTTGCAAGCGATTGGCAGCAAAAAACAGTACATATGATGCCCCTAGTATGGAAAAAACTCATAAATATGCAGACGTTCGTACGGGGAGGTTGCTCTCCGCTGCTCTATGCTCGCTCCGACTTCCTACCTTCACACACACACACAATCACAAGGATTTCCTTCGTCAGATTCATTATTTTCCTTCATGTCTTTTGCTGCTTACTTGAGTAATACATCTAACTCAACTCGAATAATTTTTCTCGTTATATTTTAGAATAGTTATTACGTACGTACGTGTCCCTTCCATACTTCCCTCCTCCTACACACCTTTCCCTCCTCCTACACATCCTTCCCTTCCCTCCTACTCTCTCCCTCATCCCTCCTCCCACATTCCCTTCCCTACTTTCCTACTCTCTCCCCCTTTCCTCCTCTCACACACCCTTCCCTCTTCCTACACACCTTTCCCTCCTCCTACACATCCTTCCCTCCTCCTACACACCTTTCCCTCCTCCCACACACTCTTCCCTTCCTTCCTATACTCCCTCCTCCTTCCCTCTTCCCACCCCTCCTTCTACAACACCCTTCCTTTCCATCTTCCCACCCCTCCTTCACCTTCACACCACCCCACTCAAATCTCCATCCCTCCTTCACCCTCACCCCACCCTTCCCTTCTCTCCTGCACCCCTCCTTCACCTTCACACAACCACCCTCAAATCTCCATCCCTCCACGTGTTATATCCTTCAGCAAAGATTACCATAACTGCACCTAGAGTTAACAATTATAATTTCATACACTGTGAAGGAAGAAACTACCAATTAGCAGATCTAAATGCATGACTCCTGACCACTCCCCACTAATGAGGTTCCTAATGACGCAAATTATAAGGTGAATATCTTAATGAATACTACTTATGCAGATGATAATGTGAATGTATTATTTTTATTATTATTATTATTATTATTATTTTTATTTTTATTATTATTATTATTATTATTATTTTTATTATTATTATTATTATTATTATTATTATTTTTATTTTTATTATTATTATTATTATCATTACTATTATCATTATTATTATTACTATTATTATTATCATTTTTATTATCATTTTATTATTATTATTATTATTATTATTATTACTATTATTATTATTATTATTATTATTATTATTATCATTACTATTATTATTATTATTATCATTATTGTTATTATTATTATTATTATTATTATCATTATTATTACTATTATTATTATTATTATTACTCACTACATCAAGGTGAGACGTTGTGATTCAGTTAATACTAGTAATGTGACTTTTAAGATAATTACTATCGTTTATCTCTAATTATAAAGGCGCCTAATTTTTTTTTTTTTTTTTTTTTAACATAATTATTAACTTCCATAAGTGCTTACTAATTTTGTAGTGGATAGTTAAGTAAAAAAAAAAGTGATCATGTCTAGTCCTGAGTAGGCTATACCCATTTACACACACACACACACACATATATATCCATACACACACACACACACACACTCACACGTACATACACATACATACACATACACATACACATACATACCCATACACACACACACACACTCACACACACACACATACACACACACACACAAATACATACACATATATACCCATACACACACAAATACATACACATATAATATAACCATACCCACACTCACACACACATACACATACACATACACACACACACACACACTCACACGTACATACATACACACACACACACACACTACAAAGTGATGTATGTTAGTGTGGATTAAACTGAGAATAGAATGGAAGAAGATATATATAATTATTGATGGATGAGTGGCTGGTGGATGAGAGGCAGAATGAGTGAGAGTGGTGGATGGATGAGTGGTGGATGAGGGTCAGAATGAGAGTGAGTGGTGGATGAGGGTCAAAATGAGAGTGAGTGGTGAATGAGAGGCAGAATGAGTGAGAGTGAGTGGTGGATGAGGGTCAGAATGAAAGTGAGTGGTGGGTGAGTGGTTGATGGATGAGAGTGAGTGAGTGGATGAGGGGAAGAATGAGAGTGAGAGTGAGTGGATGAGGGTTAGAATGAGTGGAGTGGATGAGGGTCAGAATGAGAGTGAGTGGTGGATGAGGGTCAGAATGAGTGAGAGTGAGTGAGAGTGGTGGATGAATGAGAGTGGTGGATGAGGGTCAGAAAGAGAGTGAGTGGTGGATGAGTGGTCAGAATGAGAGTGGTGGATGAATGAGAGAGTGGTGGATGAGGGGCAGAATAAGAGTAATGGATGAATGAGAGTGGTGGATGAATGAGAGAGAGTGGTGGATGAGGGGCAGAATAAGAGTAGTGGATGAATGAGAGAGGTGGATGAGGGGCAGAATGAGTGAGAGTGGTGGATGAATGAGAGTGGTGGATGAATGAGAGTGTTGGCCATAAGGCAAGAAGTGAGCTCTGTTAATAGGTGGTGAGGAATCTGACGAAGGACACGTACGTACGTAATAACTATTCTAAAATATAACGAGAAAAATTATTCGAGTTGAGTTAGATGTATTACTCAAGTAAGCAGCAAAATGAAGGAAAATAATGAATCTGACGAAGGAAATCCTAGCTGAAAGACACGCACTAAACTCTTGTGATTGTGTGTGTGTGTGAAGGTAGGAAGTCGGAGCGAGCATAGAGCAGCGGAGAGCAACCTCCCCGTACGAACGTCTGCATATTTATGAGTTTTTTCCATACTAGGGGCATCATATGTACTGTTTTTTGCTGCCAATCGCTTGCAAATCTTATAGTTGTTCCCATTTAAAACACAAACTTTTAAAAAATGAACTGTATACGATTTTAAAAATAGGCATATAAAATACATGTATATATAGTAGGGTAGGATATGGCAGCATCTGGCAACTCAATCACCCACGCTAGCAACACCTGGCAGCCCCACCACCCACGCATGCGCAGTATGGACGCACGGGACGCTTCACTTCATTCTGCTACACCGGGCTATATAAAAATAAATAAATAACTGTTAAAAACATGTAGCTTATTATCATAATAAAATCTTTCAAGTCTAAGTATTGAACAGCAGAACAGGTTCAGAAGAGATGCTCATTTGCTAAACTTCGATATTTCAGAGAATATGGCCCGGGACACTGGCGCTTTGTGGTGGCCACGCAAGGACCACACACACTTGTCACACAGTAGTGTAGCGACGACTGTAGTGATGCTATAGCGGGGACGTGAAGGCGAAGAAAACCCACAATGGAAGACAAAATATTTATTACCATACAATTTCGACGACGACTGTCGCCTTCTTCAGTGGTGAGTGGGTGAATAGTCAGATGACGACTCGTGTCGTCCTTTTGTGGCGACCACAAAGCGCCCCCGTGTCTAAGGGAGATACAGTTTCACTTGTTTCAACTTTAATTATACTAACTACATTTGAGGTAAAATCTTTGAACAAAAATACAATAATTGTATAAAATGTAAAGAATATACCCATACATATATTAACCCCTCCTGTTGTTCTATGACCCATTTTACAAGTCTAGCAATGCCCCCTCGGTAGTTAGGTCAGGGTAGGTTAGGTTAGGTTGGGTTAAGGCCCATTATAATTAATAACTTTTCGTGGGAAACACATTGAGAATATTTTCGAACTGAGATGTGGTTAGTTTTGGAGTACGACCTGAGCGTCAAACAACTTGAAACAAGCTTCAGTGTGGTCCGCCCATACACACACTACTGTACCCCACAGATCTATATACGTACACATGTGTACTTAGATTTGGACTGTACCAATCGCTCGCACAGAACGCGAAAATGCAACAGGTGCACGATTTTTCAACCCCCCCCCCCACACACACACACACGGATTGGAGGGGTTAAAGGAATTACAGTACCTTGATTTTTATCATTTATTACTGTCGCCTCCTGTAATTTCATAATGCATTGTGACGAAACAGTATGATATTATGCAAAATTATATTTATACATGATAATTTACTATTTTAGTAAAAGTCTTCACTTTGTATTGTATTAAAGTAAATATATGGCTAATGCTGGAGAAAAGACAGAGAAAAGTATGTTTAAAAGATCTTTATTATAGCCTACTGTAGTAACAGGGTTGCACAAATTTCCTATAATTATGAAACATCTCGGTCAATTAAGTGACATGTCAGTCTCTTATGAAATGCTGACAAAAACTCTCAGTAAATTGCTGTTACTTATTATAATCTGCTCATTGACAGTACCAAATAACCAGGATTGCACAAAATTCAGTGCAGTGATCATTGATGGCTAATTTTATGAACCTGACTTATGGCTATGACTATTATAGCTAATACTATACAGTACCGTAGTTAGATTTTAATTCAGCGCTCTTTATTTGGGGCATCCATCCAGCCTCTTGAGGTGAGTGAGTCTAACATGGTCAATATGCACTGTTGCACATTTATTTCAACAGATAAAACAAGGAAAAATTGATTATCCACAAAACAATAGGAAAATATTGATTGTTCCACCTTTGTGGCTAATCCTAAAGTTTTCCTCATTCAGTTTATGTCCTAAAAAACTATGTAATGACTGTGAGAAAGAAAATATGCTCCTTATCCATAATGCTGAGAAAATTTATTAATTTATAGTACAGTATTTCAATATAATGCCTGTATACCTACTGATGACAGTCCAGAGAGAAATCAGAAAACAACATGGCTACAAGGTTCACACATTAGTCGATCAAGGGGTGTACGTAAAGGCAAAGAGTTTGCCAGCAGAGTACCCTGCCACCACCACCTCCTCGTATCCATCCCCGTCGAAGTCACCATGGGCCATTTTACCTGTGGGGCAAGAAGACTAGATGGTGACTATGCCCTGGCTGTAGCTCACTTACCCTACCTGAATGATATGTGAGTCGTGCCCCTTCCAAATGGAGAGGACTAGTCATCTCTATAGTCCAAACCCATCCTTATACCCTTTTATTTACACTGATCGATAACTTCTCCTATCCTTCTCTACAACAATTCTCAACAACACTCAAGAACTTCCTGACATCCACCCATCTGAATCCTTCCTTCCCCGTGAGGACAGAGTCCACCTGGCCAGGCTGCGATCTGGCCACCACCCGGCCCTTCTGACTTATCAGAAGAAGCTGGATGGAGCCATTGTGGATGCCTGTCCAGGATGCAACACAGCACCCCATTCTATTAAACACATTATGAAAGACTGCAATGTACACAACTACACTCACCAACAACACAACATACACTCTCTGAGGGCACTGTGGGAAAGCCCAGTTCAGGCCATGGCCTTCCTCAGGGGCTCAAGGCTGCTCGGCCAGACACCTTGAGGAACTTCAACAACAATTTTCTCAGTACTGTACCTCCCTCCTTGATTTATATTTTGATATCCTAGCTGCACCATTTTCAATTTTTCATACACCCTAACCCTGTTCCTCATACAAAGCTCCTTTAAACTTTTCCTGACTCCTTTTCATACCCACTGATCCCTTTTCTAAATCAGCTAATCCCTTTCCATATCCACTGATCTCTTTTCCACATCACTTAATCCCTTTCCATACCCAGTAACACCTTACCACATCATTTGACTCTTCCGTGCCCCTCTTTTCTTGAATCCTCACCCCTATATCCCCTTAACATATATGCCCTCCCTCCTGCCACACATACCAACAGTGGTGTCCATGGTGTCAACAAGGATGTGCTTCTGATACACCCAGTCATCCCGCACATCAGAGTTGGGCATCAGGATGTATGTGCGCCCATCGTCATCACCAGACACCAGGATATATGGTTTATGTGGCCTGGTGGTAGTAGAGGTGATGGAAAATTAATTATGAGAGGTAAAATGTTGTTGGATTGGAGGCTGTTGATTCGTTCAAACAGAAACATAATACAAAGTTTATGGAAATAAAAAGTAAAAATGGGTTAGGCAGGCAGCATTATAAATCAATCCATGTGGGAAGTCAGTCCATGTTCTAATTCCTACCACACACTTCCCCAATTTAAATTAAGTGAAAGTAACAATTAACTTGATCCAAATGCTAGAAATTCAGAACACATTTCCAATTACAGTATCATCTTCATATAATCCATTTCCCTTTCTTCAGATAATTGGTGGATCACGGCTCATGAAAAGAAAAGCATGACAAGTTAACCCTTCAACTACTCCTAATCACATTTATTCTTTATCAATCACCAGCCAATGCAATGATTCTTTTTGGAGTTAAACGCTATTAACATCTATATTAGTTCCTATAAACAACAGCTTACATCTTAACATCATATGCTTAGCCATATAATTTTAAAGGTAACAAGAAATACCTTCTCTACCAAGGGTTATGAGGACAAATGAAAACTCACACTCATTGCTAAGGTCATAAGATTTTCACCTTCCCTCCAGTAAACATCAATCTGTCATCACTTGACAGAAAAGAAGGCAATTTGACATTTACTCCCCTTTTCATGTACACACAACTCCCAGTTTCCCTCCCAAAAACTCACAGTCCATCATCTGCCACATCCTCAGCATAGGCCTGGGTGGGGTAGTAGGTTTTAGGGGTGCCTGGGGACATAGTCTGGGCTCCCAAGATCTGGTTTGGCCGGAACCCATCAGCTATCTTGAAATAGGTAAAGTTGTCTGTCCTGTGGGTTATTTCACATACAGAATTAGCTATTCAACATACAGTAATTATCATTATGTAAATAAGGTGTCATCATGTAGTGCAGCAGAAAGGAAGTATCAACAACTTGAAGCACTATCGTGTTGTGTTCATCTAGCGCAATACATGTGATGCTTCATTCAGCAATTACAAGGCCTCTCAAGAGTCACAAACTACATACAGCCTACCATCTCGATAGTGAGACATTAAAAAAAATATGTAACCAAACAACTTCTTAAAAAATTACTTAGTACAATGCTACAGTAAATGTTTTTATGCCATATTATACAGCACTGTATTGTCACCCTAGAAGGTGATGGCACTGATAGTTTTTCAGTGTTTTGGTTACTTTATAATATGCTACATGGAAACTCTATTTATATTTACATTCTTTCTGATAAAATGTTTCTAAATTCTGTACTCCGCCATCTCTTAGGGCAACTGTATATTCTCTGGAGTTACATAACAATACTGTATTGTCAATACAAATTGGACAGAATATAGATATTTCACTCTGATTACTGATTTTCTCAAATCTGCATTATCATTCCTGTGGAAAAACATACCGTTACTACACTACTCTACAATATTTCCAGTTTTTTCATACTGTAAGCTATAATTAAGTCATTTCATGTTTATTGTTTCACTAGTTTAATATGATATTTAATTTATGTATGATGTTTTTCATCATGTGATGTATCTCTACACAAATGTACGCTCTTTTTGTTTGTCTACCTGAAATCTGTGGGGAACATGTAGACAGAGACCTGGCCCACACCCAGGTCAGTCAGGTACTCTGTGGCAATGAACTCCAACTCTCCATCTCTGTTGAAGTCATCCACCAATACGTCGAACACCTGGCCAGCCTCTGGATTGATAATACGTGACTTGATCTGCAGAGGAAAAGAAGGAATATCAGATACTATATATACATGCAAAGGGAGAATATCAAAAGTGCTTGATGGATTCTGACACAAACTTTGAATTTCCAAACTACCATACAGTACAGTAGGCTACCCTCATCTGGATTTTGCAATACAGTATATTATATGTGATAAAGTTCATTTCCATACTCATGGAAACCCTCTGTTAGATCTGTCAGATACTTAATACCTTTATTTACAATACAGTGTACATTATATTTGATGAAACTATCACACCATGAAAACTATAGTTGTCGTATGCAAGAACATCTGCGGTGTTGACAAAGGCGTGGTATCGGTACGACGGCTCTATTGTCTTTATATGGAGCCATCGTACAGGTACCACGCCATCGTATGCACCGTGAACGTTATTGAATATGGCCCTAGACCTCACCAATGAAGTGTCTGACCAGTCATTAGTCTCACTCTCGGTCCAATAGATGGAAGTGCGTTGGTTCCAGAACTCTCCCACCACCACACAGTCATATGTCCGTCCACCGGCACTCAGCGTCACCAAGTCGAAGCTCACATCAGGTCCGTCAGTGGCAAGGACATGCTGGGTCCACCCCTCACTGAACCCGGTGTTAGGGTTCTCTAAGTACACCAGCTGGATCAGAATAGACCCTGTGTATGGAAGGAGAGGTCAACAATGATAACTTATTATTTCTGATTAATAATATAATAGTAGTTAATAGTAGTTGTAGCTAGTTCAGCACCCTTCCCATATTGCCAAACCGCCTCAACAAATTTGAAAGATTTAAGTTTTTTATTCAGCATATGCCAAGCAACAAAAGTTCCATGAAGGTTTATCTAATTCATTAAGCTTATCGATTTACAATTACTGTATACATTACCTGTATACTGTCCAGTAGAGGAAAAATTCTACTGTGGGCAGAATGTCTGTTGCTCATTTTGGAATACAGTATGCTAAACAAATATCTCCTGGCCATGTACAGTCAGCAAAAAAAGTATTGGAACCCCCCTATGGATAGTTTAGTTAATTTCAATGTAAGGGTGGTACCAATACTTTTTTGCCAACTGTACACCTTTCCTAAGACATATAGAGCAGAAGGTATAATTGGTAGTATTGATGGAGTGGAAAGTACTACTGCATATTGTATTGTATACTGACCAATGACTCTGGTGTGGAAGCGAGCAGTAAGAGCATCCAGATCACCATCCATATCCATGTCCTTCCATATTGTGCGATGGTACGACCACTCCTCCTACAAGGGGGTACAGCAGTAGATCAGATTGTGGTATTTTCTTATAGAACACATAATCAGAGATATCTATTACCATATTAATATAAACAAGAAATCTCTGCCCATATTATCCCTATAAAGTACATTCCTCCATTACATTTCCTCTGCCTTACTACACTGCATCCCTAACACCTATGCATAACCAGATCCTCCTACACTCCTTTTACTCCTTCCTTAGCTCTCTGCACTCTCCCTGATTTCAGTACGCACAGTATCAAGTGAGGCGATGTTGTATGGCCCAGAGATGAGTCCGAGAGGGTTGCTGGTGTCATAGAGCTGGAGTTGACCCGCCTTTTTCCCCGGCACCAGGAACCCAGAGGACCACACCACACCCTCTGCACCTGCCACAGAGCCTGAGAGAAGGGGTGTGTGGGATCTGTAAACTGATCTTATGGTTGTATATCATGATTTTTGTAGCTCCTAAACAATAAAGAAACTGAATTGGTTGTGAAAGACTGAATTCCTAATTATTTTGGTGAAGATTTTCATCTGCTACCAGATGTAATGAGTGCAGTTACAATAAATATCAACTACAGTACGTCAGTTAAAGCAGACCTTTATACCGTATACAGGCTGCTGCTAACACTGAATTAGGACACTCAACTATCCGGCCATCATCAATTACATGCTTTTCACAAGATGCATCACATGAGGTGACTAACAAGAAAAGCTATATCTTACATGGTGGGGATTTCCAACCAATGAATAGTCTAAGAGATTAACTTGAGGACTAATACAAGCTTGATTCACACACACACACATATATACCAGGCCATCATCTCCAACGTTGTAGGTAGACCTGTCACGTCGCACTAATGTGCTAATGTGCTTGATTCAGAAACACTAACTTCATTTATACAATACTGTACTGTACTGTATGGACATAAGTGGCTAAGTTCTTTAATCTTGACCCAACACATAGCATTATAATTATCTGCAAGTGTTGGCCATGAATGGTGGCAGCCAAGAGGAAAACCGCATAACTATATGACTGAAGCACGTCAATGATTCATACTAAGAAGGGTGCCTGCGTACGTACTCTATTAATTAAATTTGTTTCATAGATATATCCAAAAAGATGGCACCCCAATAGCTGGGTGTGGCAATGCACGGCCATGTACAGTATGCTGTATATACTCCTAGATGATGAAGATGATGATATCAGTCAGAAAAAAATAGAATAGGATATACATTATTGACAAGGTAACGTACATATCTGGAATGGCAATGATGTAAGAAGAGACAGTGAGTGAGAGACCTACTGGGGAGATAGTCTGGGTTGTTGGGCCAGTAGGCTGACTGGTCTATCTGTTCAATGGTCCACCCACTGATGTCATTCAGGTAGCGTCCCGGAGACCTGATGCGGTACACTTCATCCAGCTGAAACAAACCCCTTGATATTTTAGTTGATGTACTGTTAGCTGTAAAGAAAATATGAAGAGGAGGAGATTTTATTGATAATGTGTCACTACTATTATTGATGAGCATTGCAAGGCATTTGTCAATGCTGATGCCACTCAACCTGTGCTCTATGTAATCATTACTAACCCCACTGAGGGAGTCAAATGTGGAGATATAGATGCTCCAGCGGTCTGCGTACTCCAAGGTGTCATCCTCAGAGAAGTATGCCTCAATGAATGCAGGATGCTACCATTATGCATCATATCGGGAAAGAGAAACGGAATATTAGTAATTTATTTGAGCAGAAAAAGTAGCCTATGCACTCACTATCTTCTTGATCACTTGGCAAATGCATTATATGTTTTGCAGAGAGAGATACACTGTACAATATATCCTACTCAGTAACTGAAGTACAGAAAAAATATTATTGATAACTCCAAACAATTCCACTATACATTACTCTGATAACTCCACCATACTACAGTAGTCTCTGGTTTATTCCACTACACAACACCCAGATATGATCCATCACACATGCTCAAATGTGCATTCACTACTATACTGTATTATATCTAGCATTTTTTACTGGCCTGTATTCCAGTATGCTCTACAATATATATGATTGTCTGGTAGGTTACATCATATTATGTACCATTGCACTATTAACTATGCTGTGTTCTGAAGTGCTTCAAGACTTCACTATGCTCACCCGAAGATCTACGGTGCCAAGGGAGCGTGGCTGCCAGTCTGGCTGCTCCAAACGGCCCTTCCCATTGTTGGTTGAGTCTCCAGCTGCCACCACCACTGTCACTGCCGATGCCACCACCCAACACCACATTCCCTGCATCCTGGAGTGATGTAGTAATTTAGTATAAATATTTTATATAGCCATACACTCTTCCAAGTACTGTACCTTTATGTCACTCTATTCTTTATACTGAATGAATCTCACACATATTCTATATTTGACACAGTATTTCAAAGGCACTATCAGGGGTTTCTTTATATTGTAAAATGATAATATCAATTATGTAAGTTCTATATGTCCACTTCCCTTACTTTTATACATTCTAATACTTAAGGCCTATAAACACTCAGACAGTGAGAGCCTTGGTGGTGATTTGGGGGAAATATGCAATAGATCATCAGAAGCTTCTGTATCTCCCTTGTCTTTTTTTGTAAAACTAAAATATAGGCATGATTTCCCCCCAACCTACAGTACACTATATAACTTCAGGATACTGGTATAGAGAAATATCATACCAAAAGAATTATGTACTGGTCTGCGCATCTATAACTTCCCATATCCTTATTCCCTTTATGCTGGTGATATTGTACAGTATGCTGCTTAAAACCGGAACATTTTAAGCACTATAAGTGGGATGAAATTCATCTCGTACCTGAAGTTGGTTACCCTTATTCCCTACTTGGAGCAATACTACAGCTTTCTTTACTGTGATTCCTACATTATTATATACTAAAGTACAATTTTTGACCTTGATAGAGATTATGTAACATAAGAAAAGAACAATGGATGAATCCTAGGTTGTTTGGGAGCACCTCAAAGTTTGGGGTTCCCTGCAAGTGTAAGGGTTAAAGGAGTTTCAGCTGCATTTGCACTTACAGTACTGACATATACAGTATCTTTAACTAAAAACTTCTGTACTCCTTATACTCTATACAGTACTTACTTGGTTGTAGTGAAATGAGGAAACAGGATGAAGGTTGGGATGGGAGTGACTTATGTAGGCTACAGATGATAGTATGAGTAATGAAAGGTGGCAACCAGCTGTTAAAGTCACACACCATAATTATATAGTATAAACTACTTTAGGCTTCTCATGCACTTATTACTTCATGGAAAAATATTAGAAATTCATTAGAAATATTATACTATATTGTACTTACATAATTATGCAGTACGTACAGTTGCCAAAATATGAATTGTGACAACTTTTGACGGAATGTTAAGTATATTCATGCCCAAAGTTATATGTAGGAATCATAACTATATAATGGAAAAAGGAACATACATTTCCTTTTGTATTTACATATTTATGGTCCCTACAAATAGTTGTGGAAGATAATATAGTTAATGTTTCATCAAGATTTGTTGCAATTCATATTTTGGCAACTGTACATCTATTCCGGTATGCCATAAATAATTGACGTGAAATTAGATAAAGCATAAAGGTCCTACATAAATAAATACTGTACATGAAAAAAATAGTTTATCCAGAGTGGGGAATCCTCCGCACATGTGTTGTAGAAGTCAGAATAAAAATGTGCTTAAAAAATACATGAACATTCTAAAAGGAGTCTTGAAAGAATAATGCCTGGGGAGTGAGAACCATAACCCTTCCCTTGTCATCATTTATTTCACTATAAGACCATCATAATTAAGACCATCAAATTTAAGACCATTATAATTAAAACCATCATAAATAAGACCATCAAATTAAGACCATCATAATTAAGACCATTATAATTATTAAGACCATCATAATTAAGACCATTATAATTAAGACCATCATAATTAAGACCATCATAATTAAGACCATCATAATTAAGACCATCATAATTAAGACCATTATAATTATTAAGACCATTATAATTAAGACCATCATAATTAAGACCATCATAATTAAGACCATCATAAATAAAACCATAAAAACTAGAAATACTTGTAATTCCACATGGACTCCCTATTATCAACCACTGCCTTAATTAATCAATATTGAAGTACATATATATATTTTTCCTTCAGTTAGTCTCTTCTTCTTCCCATCATCATTATCTCCATATACTTTTTCTCTCCCTTCTATATCTTTGTCTTATCAGTTTATCTCATCTCTCCCTCTGCCCTTATATAATTAGTCCTTTATCTCTCACCATCTGTTGAGTTACATATGAATTTCCCAAATACAGTAGGCCTACCAGTAAGACCCACAATTCAATATGGCATTAATTTTGTTTCATGGGGATGTAGCCTAGTAGTGTTGGTAAATTTGGAGCAACTGATTCCTCCTAACCATTTCAAGTAACAGGACACCATTATTATTATTATTTTTATTTTTTTTTTATCTGGCCCTGTTTCATGGCATATTAAGGAGATCTCAGTTTCCCTTCAATGAGTACCAAAAGTATATGACTCCGTGAAGGGGATAGTATACTATGGTGGTCAATCTGGAGTAAGCGATTCCTCCAAACTATTCCAAGCAACAGGACACCCCTTTATTTTTTTGTTATTCTGGCCCTATTTCATGGCATATTAAGGAGAAATCAGTAGCCCTCCAATGTACCAATAGTATAGTTATGATTATTGGTTATATTCTCCGAGTTCTGGTAATACCAAATGTTTAACATTGGGCTTTTATAAGAAAACAGTCTTCATTTGTGCAAAAACCATAGAGGGTATCCAAAAGTCACTGCCCTAGCACGAATAGCGTTAAAGCTACTGTAGGCTACTGTACTGTACTTCATCATTTTACTATCAATATATTAATTAATTCCCTCGGGGGTATTACAGTATAATATGAATCAACTCATAGTAATATCCCACCATGTATCAAACAACTTCATGGCCTTTAGTGGCAACGTTCCCCGGAGTGTTGGGGCTTGTACTAAAGGTAAATACAGTATAGAACTAAAAAAAAAAAATTCCATGACCCTCTGTGCCATACCAGCAGAATATGCCTATCTGTCTATAGTAATTCTTTATTTGTTTACTACTGTTTATTTATTAAGACGTAACACAATCCTTAGAAAGAAGTTTTTTTTTTTTCTTTTTTCCGAAATCAACTAACAGATAACTAGTAGATCATGATCTTGATAGGCCCTGGAGGATTTTTGTCATCCTTATGTAGGAAGCTTAATGTTACGTTGGGCAGTATGCAAGAACATTTATGGTGTTGACGATGGTGTGGTACCGGTACGATGGCTCTGTTGTTTGTCTATGGAGTCATCGTACCGCCACCAAGCCATCGTATACACCATGAATGTTCTTGAATATGAGCCGTAGTACGTTTTGCTATGACATGGAAAATCTATGGATTGACCTATCACTCTATCACTATCAGGCTAAAATTATAAATATATTCTCGAGAGTACAGTATGTTTGCTAGACATAGAAACTATACAGTAAGCATATCAGAGTTAATTAATTCTTGAGGGAAATTAACGTTGATAGGTTTTGTAGTATATACTGTATATAAATATCAGCAAATTACGGGAGTCTACCTTCCAATTAGTTGTTGCATCTTACACGTGCATATCACAGAAAACTCTCTTGAATATTTATTTGAAACTAAGGTAAATATGTTTAGTTACACACTATTGTACCCTGTTCGGCATAATATAACACTGCATATGAGGTGGAGCTGAATCTTAGACGTATTTTTTTTTCTCCTCCTCATCCTGCCTTCGTCTTTCCCTTTGCATCCCCCTCTACCCTACCCTCTCACCCTAGCTATATTTTAATTATCTCCCCATCTTCCCCCTTTTATCCTCTTTTATTCTTCACCCTTCTTTCCTCCACACCCTGTCACCCTACCTTTCCTCCACACCCTGCCAACCTTCCTTTCCTCTCCTCTCTATTAATCTCTTACTAAATTTCTCTCTTACTCACTTATTCCCCTCTGTGTTCTCCCAGTCTCTCTTGTAGGCTACCTCAAACCCTGTCCCTTCCCATCATGTCCCTTTTCTCTGTCTCACACACCCTGCATCCTCTCCCCCCTCCCTTCCCCAACCCATCCCTCTCTGTAACCTCCTTTAGTCCATATTTTTCCCTCACACTTTCCCTCAACCCTGGCCCTCCCTTCCCTCTTTTGTCTACCCTCCTCAAACCCTGTTCCCTCCCCTTAATATCCTGTTCGTTCTCTCTCTCTCTCTCTCTCTCTCTCTCTCTCTCTCTCTCTCTCTCTCTCTCTCTCTCTCTCTCTCTCTCTCTCTCTCTCTTTATGTTCTCAGGGCTCATGAGCATAAACACACAATATTACACACACACACATAGGCTACACACACATTTTCAAACACACTCACAAAACACCCATTCTCTCTCTCTCTCTCTCTCTCTCTCTCTCTCTCTCTCTCTCTCTCTCTCTCTCTCTCTCAACCTCATTCCCTCACACACACACACACACTCAACCCCTTCCCGTCCACCTTGTCTGAAAAACCCGCTCTGCTAACACTCGTAAATTAAAGCAGAGGGATTGGGTTTCTTTAGCCTACTGGGTGAGAAGTGGAAGGCTATCGAGTCTTCCAAACTCTACCACAAAACACATACATACATACCGTGCTCGTCGTCGTGTTGTTGAGATAATGTGATATACAATTGGTCGTTTTCCCGGTATAGTTTGGAGGAATCTGTAGTCTTATATGCATTTTATTTCACCCATTGCACACCAGCTAGATGACCACCTTATCAATTTTCTTCGATTCAGTATATACCTCTTAATTCCTTGCACTTTTATTATTATTATAGGGTCAAATATGTTTATCTCTCTCTCTCTCTCTCTCTCTCTCTCT
>JAWQEG010003389.1:92500-95000 GCA_033782935.1 Petrolisthes cinctipes | reverse complement strand
CTGAAAGAGAGGAGGGACAGAGAGGAATAGTGTGGGAGGAGGAGGAGGAGGAAGGTAGGGAACATTTGAGAGAGAGAGAGAAGAGAGAGAGGAGAGAGAGAGAGAGAGAGACGAGAGAGAGAGAGAGAGAGAGTGAGTGTATAGTTCGTTCTGTGGAGGAAAGAAATGGAAGGTGAGAATATAGAAGAAAAAAGAGAGAAGGGAATGAAGGAAAGGTTGAGAAGGAGTTGGTGAGGAGGAAAAGAGGAAGGGGGTAGAAGGAGTTAGGAAGGGGAAACGAAGGAGTTGGAGGGATTATTAACTCTCTCTCTCTCTCTCTCTCCTCTCTCTCCTCTCTCGCTCTCTTCTCTCTCTCTCTCTCTCTCTCTCTCTCTCTCACACACACACACACACACACACACCACACACATACATACACAGACGTACACACACTGTTATATACACCTCCCCTATGAACACAAACGCGCCCTGACACAAACCCATAAACGTACATATGAATACATACACACAGGTTGAGATGGATATGTATAGTCATGACGTGAGAATGAAATATATGAACATAATAACTGTGATACTGTATTATCTCAAAACCACAGTCATTACATATGCAAATACTAATATACATACGTGCATACCAATGGCAATGCATACATGAATAACGAATGAATATGTAGACATTCAAATTAAAATGCACTCATACATATTTACTAAACACGTAAACACACACACACACACACATACACTCTCTCATCTCCTCTCTCTCTCTCTCTCTCTCCTACTCTCTCCTTCTCTCTCTCTCTCTCTCTCATCTCTCTCTCTCTCTCTCTCTCTCTCTCTCTCTCTCTCTCTCTCTCTCTCTCTCTCTCTCTCTCTCTCTCTCTCACTCTCTCTCTCTCTCTCTCTCTCTCTCTCTCTCTCTTCTTCTCTCTCGTCGTCGTAGTGTCGTGTGTGCTGTGTGTGTGTGTGTGTTGTGTGTGTGTGTGTGTGTGTGTGTGTGTGTGTGTCCCAAATTCCCCAGATAAAGGTAACTAACTGTGACAGTGTAAGCGGGTCGTTAAGAGGGTGTGAAATAGGGGATGATCAAGCCAAGGCGTTAATGAGGGCTGGAGGAAGAGGGTCATATCATGTGGATATTAAGAGGCCCATAACCAACCAACCAACCAAGATGGCTACCCCCTCCCTACCTCCTCCTCCTCCTCCCTCCTCCTCCTCATTACTTCACGTTCTGTCCCTACCCTACACACCCTGACCCCCCTTACCTCACTCCACGTTCCCCCCCACACCCACACCCCACCAACCCCCCAGCCAGTCTTTCCACCCCTTACCCCTCCCTTACCTCACTCACCTACTCCCCCTACCCTACACCCCCCGACCCCAACTTACCTCACTCACGTTCTCCCCCCCCCCCCCAGCCACCATCTCCACCACCTCTTATAGAATCACACACAGCGGTAATAATTTCTTTAATCAGTCCCTTTGATGTCAACTTTGTCTTTATCTTAATTTCTTTTATGTAGAGCGGCGTAAAGGTTTGACTTGAGGGATCCCGTGATGTAGTCAGGAAATTGGAGGTAAACGAGTCCTTCAAATACTGCCACGAAACGTCCCCCTATATGGCAGGAGCTCGTTTCGTGGTATAGTCAGGAGGAATCAGGAAGCCTCCAATTCTCATACACGAGCACAGGGTCCTTAAGGGGAGATTCTCTTGTTGGTAAATGAAAGAAAGGTCTCTGATTCCCCCCAAACTATGCCAGGAAACCGACGCCTTCAGTGGCACTAATAAGGGATATGTTTTGTGGCATAGTTTGGAGGAACCAGAGACCTTACAATTCACCAACAAGAAAATCTCCCCTTAGGTCCCTATAAGTGAGGACGCTCCTTGGTGCCATCTTGAAAAAAAAAAAAAAAAAAAAAAAAAAAAAAATACAAAATAAAGAAAAAATATATAATAATAATACCCACAATGATATACTTTTGAGACCTACAAAACTAATGAATAACCATGATTAAATAACTCAAAAATACGAACCCACATTGGTATAAGCATTAATGAATAACCATGAATAAATAACATACACATATATATATACTGTATAATTATATACTTGTGCCTTCATTAAGTTAGAAATCATCGAACAGTTTATATTGTATTGAATCTGTAATAACTTTTTTTCTCTGATGCTGTGTAGGGGTGAATTGAAGGCTACTGATTCCTCCATACAGTGCCACGAAACAGACGACCTTTGTTAATTTTTTTTTTTTTTAGGGGACATGTTTTAGAGGAATCGGTAACCATCATGCAGGAAGGACGGAAGAGGAAAGTATTAATTAAGGAAGGGAGCAGAGCAAAGAAAGGAGAAAAGAAATATATGTAAAGGGAAGGAAGGAGGGGATGGAGGGAGTGAAGAAAATAATCAGTAAAGAAGGGGAGGTAGACGGGTAATGGGGAAGGTGAATAAGAAGGAAAGGAGGAGGGGAAGAATGAATAAAGAAAGGGACG
>JAWQEG010003389.1:0-87500 GCA_033782935.1 Petrolisthes cinctipes | reverse complement strand
CCTCATTCTTCTTTTCCTCTCTATCCTTTCTTCATCGAGCCTTCTCTCTCCCCTCACCTTTCTCTCCCCCTCCCTCTGTGTGTTTCCCCTCACACCTCATTCTTCTTTTCCTCTGTTTCCTTTCTTCATCGAGCCTTCCCTCTCCCCTCAACCTTCTCTCCTCCTCCTCCTCTGTGTTTCCCCTCACACCTCCGGCCATAAACCCAATTTAGGGTCATACAGTGCCTCCCTTCCCCTCACTTCCCCATTTGCTCTCCCGTCTCTCCATCTAATCTACCTTTACTCCACTCCTCCCTTCCTAATTCTACTTTCCCTCTCTATATAATCTACTTTCAAACCCTTCCTTACCATCTTACCCCCTTCCTCATTCTACTTTCCCTCTATATATAATCTACCTTCAAACCCTTACCTTTTTACCCCCTTCTCTTACTACTTCAATATAATTTCTGATTCTGACTGGTGATAAATTTGGATCTTATGTCCATTTCATTTCGCTAAACCGAATAATATTTTTGAGGGTTTTTTCGCGTATAAAAAATTAAAACTTGTTACCTTTACCTTCTTGGATACCTGGGGGCAGGGGTGGGTGGGTTACAGCTTTGGGTGAGGGTGGCCGTGTTTGTGTCTGGGAATATGGGTTACATTATTTCTTACTATTTTTACTCGTAGTAATATTTATTTGCACAGAAATATACCAACTCCACGGGCATTCTACCAGGGTATTGAAACTAAACAGATATTGAAACTAAACATAAAATAAGTCACAGCTACCCCCTGTTAAAATAAAAAGTAATTTTGTTCAGTATTTCCCTCTCACTTCCCTCTCTCTGCTCTCACGACACTCTTCCCTCTTTCCCTTCCATAACCTCACTGTATAACAAACCTTGTACGTTCTTCTCACCTGCAGTGATCCTGGTGACTGGGGTGAGCGGGTACCTGGGCTCTCACGTGGCCAAGCAGCTGCTGGAGGAGGGATACCGGGTCAGAGGCACCGTCCGATCCCTGGAGAACGAGGCCAAGGTCAACCCCATCAAGAACCTCGTGCCCGATGCTAAATTCCCCATTGAGTTGGTCGCCGCCGATCTCACCAAGGATGAAGGATGGGACAAGTGAGTACAGTGCTTACTTACTCATCATATCTGTACCAGGGAAAGTTGGTGATCCAATACTGCTAAAATACAGTATTGGTGTATAAGAGGGAACTTGGAATTCCAATGGTGATTAAGGGAGACCATGCTAAAACAATTCCTCGTGAAAAGTTACATCTATGGTCCAATGTTGGTGCAGTTTGGTCCACTGGTTTGGTCAGCTATAACGGACATAGCCACATACATACATACATAGTCACATACGACAGTCACAATTATTAGTATAGATACAAATTGTGGATATTGGTGAAGTTAGAATTAGAGCTGTTATAACTGAGTGTAATGGCAAATTAGTAAATAAGAGGAAACTTTGGGATATAATTGGGAATAGTAAGAAGGTAAATTTAATAATCGACAAGTGTAGAGGAGAAAATGAGTAGTAACAGTTGAAGCAAATACTGCATACATGTACTGTACTTTAGATATGCTATACCTAAGAAATGTAATCATATTCTTATTACTGTACAGCCACAGCATTTAGCCTTTCCCATGTAACATATTTTTGGCACTACAAGGGCCCTGGAGAACTGCAGTAAGGTGGTACACACGGCTTTCCTGAGTGCAGCTGAGGCAGAGGGTCAGGTGGAGGCAGCCACTCGGGTGTTGGCCGCCTGTGTGACTGCCAAGTCTGTCACTCGGGTTGTCCTCACCAGCTGTGCCAGCGCTGTCTTCGGTTAGGATGTGCCCACACAGCTCGCGCTTGGGGAATTTTTCTGGACCCTGTGGCTAAAAGACTTTCCAAAATCCTTCCTAGTTTGCGTAAAGCTTATTGTCGTCTTTCTTTTGCCTTTTTAATGTCTATGCTTGGTACAGTTTTGGCTTGAACCGCAATATTTGACCCTTGTAGTTGTGCCACTGTGAAGTACAGTACCTTCATAAAAATTCCTAAACTCCACATTTTCTGAGAATGTAATACTGTACAGTACAATAAGAATGAAATATTCAAATATATATTACAGATCTTCAATAAGCTGATGACATAATGTCACAATCTGAGTGAAACAGCATAATTTTTGCAACAATATTTCCATGCTAAACACTGCATACCTCATGGTGCTTTGTTCTTGTCAACATCCCTATGTCAGCTACACATTATACATTATATACATATTACTGGTTTAATACATTAATGAAGCATTCATAATTACAATTAGTAGAACTATTGTAAATTATTCACAACCATAATAAGGAGGAATAATTATCATAATCAGTACTTACTGTACTGTACTAACCCAACCCCAGGAATTACCCTCATCTTATTGGAGCGCATGATCAAAACATCACAAATGTGGCAAGTCTAAATTACTGGTTGGTGATTCCATGGAGGCAATCTTCTTCATTTTCATTTATGTCTGTCCATCTATAACCCCCTTCATGAGTGAGTAAGAGCATACAGTATTTGATTTCAGAAAGAGAGCTTGATGCAGTGATAAAAGATCAATAAAGGAAAGAGGGAGAAAAAATGTTTTTAGAGTCAAGCCAAACAGACCATGTAAACCAGTGATATACAACTCTGATAGTATGCGGCTAAGACCATAAATATGGCTGTCATAGTCATACCTGTTTCTTTCTTCTCATTTCCCCTTGAAATTTTTGTAAGTAGTCTTTAGCCTTTACTTGCTATTACTGTATATTCGATGTAAATCTTCATTTGATTCTCCATGTCATACTTTTGTTGTGTTTTCCCTGTGATGCAAGGATGATGTTGGGGTACACATTATTACATCAAGTTGGTGAATGTCACAGATGTGGAGAAGAGGTCCACCAACATTCATCTTGTCTGTTCTCTGTTTCTTCCAATTTTTTTTTTTTTTTTTTTTTTTTCCATTTTCTGAGGAAATTATTAAAAAGAGCAATGGGGGAGTTGTGCCAGACTGATACAGGCCCAAGAAGATGCCAAGGAGTCTAACTATGTATAATGTTTACTAATGTAGTTTATGCCTATTTTATATTTTCTTACTACTATATATTTTTCTTACCAATCATTGGATGGGCTGAGAAAATTAAAGAAAACATCCACTGCATAACATTATTTACCTTGCAGATACTAGTTCTGTATATTCTTTTCTTACTTCAGTAATCATTTTTGTGTGTTATTTCTTGTTTACTTTAGAGCAGTAGATGCGAGTACTGTACCAGTGTGATGCAGTCCAGTGATCAACAATAATACTACACCTGAGTTTACCTAGCATGTGCCGTTGCATTGTTTCCATGTTGACATTTGTTCCTTTTTTCTTTAGAGAGAGAGAGAGAAGGAAAGAAAAGCTGGTTTACCAGGCATTTAATGCATACAAGATGAATCTTGAGAAAAATTCCACCCCATTTAATTTATTCAATCATGCATGTATATTCTCCCTCTTTGTTTTCATGCTATTATTATGTTGTGCTTTTCTGTTGACATAAGGGCGGTGGAGGGGTGTACCGGGGTGATGCACGTGGCCAGCCCCTTTCCTGATGGTACCAATAAGGTTGTGACAGAGGAGGAAGTCATGGGACCAGCCAAGGAAGGAACCCTATGTGTGCTCAAGGCCATCACGGCCCATGCACCCACAGTTAGGAGAGTGGTGCAAACCTCCTCCTTTGCTGCTGTCTTTGGTATAAATGCCTGTCTCTTTGTAAATTCAGGGAAAAGAGTCATTAGTCAATCTTTAAAATTTCTGGGGAAGTTAAACTGAAGTGAAATCTGAATTAAAGTACCTGTATAGTAATCTTGTTTGGGGCTACATTGGCGTTAGTTGTGTCCACATGATACTTAAAATATACCTCCTTTACATTTTTAGTTAGCTTAATCAATTGGTGTGCTCCATATTCTGATGTTGTGATTATTCCTCATCCCTTAGAAATGTATGATGAATATAGCAGCCAGTACATAGCAGTTTCTTTAGCATGATTTATATTCTTATATCAAAAGCAGTTTGAGTTTATAATGTGCCACCTGCATGAATTGTTCAGTGGGTTGAATGAAAAAATAGCATGCATGATATATAATATTACAATATTCTGGATACAGGTACAATGTAGTCAAGGATTGATATGACAAAATCCAGATATATATATTTCAGCAGAATTTTACAACAATAAACAGGATTCTATTAATTAGCAATATCAGAGAAAGTTAATGTCAACAATAAGTCATGATGTTCATTAAAGATTTCCTAGCTCCATAGTAATAACCTAATATCCAATGACTACTCATCTCACCACCCCCAATAATGTCACTCAATAAAGACAACTTTATTTTGTCATTCCCCTAAATCAACCATGTGTTATGGGGGATCCTATGAACTAAGACATTAACACACCAGACAGCACCAAAACAACCACCCATTTATTTTTAGCATTGTCAAGCACCACCCAAACAATCCTTTCCTAAACCTACAAATACCAAAACAACTACCCACATGTCCTTAACAACTCCCAAACACCAAGACAATCACCCACATGTCATAACTTTCCCTCACAGAATAAGAAAACCACCCACATGATTGTAACTTTCTCAGATGTCATAGTATTGCACTGCAGTACATTAGCCTACAGAGAGTGTAATTTCATACACATCTCTACCACCTTGAAAAAACACGAAGACAAGAACTCAACCACCTGTCTCTACCATTCTGACACCTCGAAAACACAACCATGCCAAAACAGTGCCTCAACTTTTATATGCTAGTGTGCTAAACTATCACCCACCTATCCTTGCCCCACACTAATGGCTTGCCCTGTTTGCTGAAAATAGGTGAGATAGTTCCCGAAGCAGACAAGGTGTACAATGAGGAGAGCTGGACAGACATGGAATCCCCCACCCTTGATGCCTATACCAAGTCCAAGGCTGCCGCAGAGAAAGCTGCATGGGATTATGTTAAGGAGCTTCCAGGTAAGTGTAATGTCCTATACTGTATTGCACTACAGTACAGTACTGTAATCTCCTACACTGGAGGGTTCAAACACAGTTATGATTGCATATACATTTCATGAATGAAGTTTTATATACTCAGTAAACACAGTACAGACTATATACACAATTCAGGAATATTTATCTATCTATATCTCTGATGCCTCATTCCCTCCAAGAACTTTCCCAAAGAATCTATGCCTTTCTAGTATATTCTTTATCTTTCTAGAATATTCTGTACCATTCTAAAATATTATATTTTATGCCTTTCTCAATTATTCTATACCTTTCTAGGATATTCTATAGAATCTATACTATACCTTATCATACGTAACAAGCAAGGTCTGTTTGCATAACTGTAATGTATTTCTAGATCAATCTATTTATCTTCTGTAGTTCTGACACCCCATTCCCTCTAGGAACTCCTTTGAAGGGGATGGCCATTGCATAAGACTCTCCTGGTCTACCAATTCTGAGACTCCCTCGTTGCTCAGTCAAGTCCTCTTCTTCCACTCATTTATCTTTCTCTCACATATTCTACTGGGTCCCTCAGTTTCACTCCCAAACACCCACTTTATAGATTCCCCATCTTACATTCAATCCATGTGTCTAAACCGCCTCAGTATATTACACTTCACCCATTTGATTGAGGCCAAACTTAGTTTTTATCTCAAAGATTGGTTGGTTAGCATATCTATCTACAGTGTACAGGACTGTACTATGCTTTCAGAAACATAAGTTATCTTTTATACTTGTGGTGTGGCCTGTCATACAAGAATACATTAATAACTTACTTTTCTTCACCCACAAACACTATAGCGAACAAACCTGCCAAGAGTTTACATGACAGCCATGATTGGGTATTCAGTAATTAACAAATACTGTACTTCAATACAAGCCAGGCTATTAAACAGATGTAATGATGGCAGTATACATGACTTTTGTTTTTGACTGTATCTACAACATTATATAACATTATGTCACAAACAGATGACCAGAAGTTTGAGTTGGCTGTGGTCAACCCTGTTCTTATCATGGGGCCACCACTAATCGAGGCTCACAAGAACGCCACTTCCATCAGCATCATGGGTCAAATTGTCAACAAAGCCATGCCTGGCGTGCCCCGCGTCAGCTTCCCTATGTGTGATGTTCGCGATGTTGCCAAGGCTCATGTTAAGGTGCGAGCTAGCTATTTATAAGTTTAGGATTTCATGTTTGTTTGAGATTCAGGGCTGATTCATAAATAAGTGGATTTAGTGGGATTTTTCGCCTTAGGCTGGGAAACAGGAGAGATTTACTATATTATTACTATTACAGTATATTCATTTTCTCTGTGCATGGCATTTTTTAACTTATTAATTAATTTTTCTTTTTGTCATATTAAGCTAGAGAATGAAGAGTATAAAAGTCAGTCATTATCTAGGATATCATGCATTATAAAAAGCACTAATGGATCATCACTAAACTATGAGCTTTAAGTTAGCACTGACATGCCGCCCTTGCTTAGGTCCTTTTATAGTGGATATGATAACTTTCCTTCCACCTTCAGCCTTCCCTCCATTAACACTATATATAACCTTCCTTCCACTACTGCAGGCTCTAACACTACCAGAGGCAGCCAATAACCGTCACATCATATACACTGACACTGTGTGGATGAAGGACATGGCAATGACAGTGGCTAAGGAATTCAAGCCCCAGGGTTACTCCATCCCAACATCCCAGCTGCCTTATTTTATGGTCTGGATGGCTGGCTGCTTTAACAAGGGCATAAAGAATACTGTCCTTCCCCGTGTTGGCAAGATCATCAAGACCGACAACACCAGGGTTAGTACATTACTGTATATCCTTGTTTTTTTTTATATTACCAAGAACAGTACCCTGCACAGTACAGTATACCACATTTGCATTACCAAGGGTAGTACGCTACATTAAAAAAAAATTCTCTTACAGTACCCCAGACAAGGCATGCAAATGCACTGTACTGCAGAAGTATTCAGTAAACTTCATCAGACTGTTATGTTCATCTAATAAAGGCATTATCTTGTGTTACCATATGGGTCACATTTTTACTCTAAAATGTGTATCCAGAATTAATTTCCTACATTGGTTGAAAAGTCTCGTATTTTTCTTTCACATAATCATGGCACATTAACTTTACAAGTTTGTCCTGAACATGGTTGTAAAATTTTATGTCTTGGAATGTATCCTCCAAGAAGAGATGTGTGCCACATCTGAGTGATTTCAGAGCAAAAAGCAACAGATAAAATCATCCCTTTATTCAGTACTTGCATCTATACCAGTTGTTGGTAGGTTACCAATTGCAAAGCAGAAGATTTTAACATTTTCATATAATGTGTACTTTCATTTTAATTTATCCATGCACT
Organism: Petrolisthes cinctipes; assembly: GCA_033782935.1. NCBI lineage: Eukaryota > Metazoa > Arthropoda > Malacostraca > Decapoda > Porcellanidae > Petrolisthes > Petrolisthes cinctipes. Next base: position 80,073 of record JAWQEG010003389.1, on the reverse strand, counting down.
GTGAAATTGCCTTCAAGTATGTTCTATTGTACTGATTGTAAAATTTGGATATTTCAGCAGATAAGAAGTTCTTTTTAAATTTTAGAAGTGTCCTCTGTTTACAGTGATTACAAATGGTAACAATGAATTATTGTTCCCCCTCAATACCACCTCTCTTCCTGTCCATCACACAAGTATTAAGTCACCTATCTATGTAAAATACAACATTCTGTTAACATATTTTTCAACCCAGTCACCTACCATCATTCTGTCCCTCCATCAATGCAATTATCAAGCCACTACCAAGCAACTCATTAATTTCACTTACATACATGCCATAGATGAAAGAAGTGCTGGGAGTGCAACCAACTCCAATTGAAACCACCTTCCAAGATATGGTGTACGCGATGGTTGACCTCGGCATCGTGCGAAAGGCTAAGAAGTACAAGCAGGTTAGTTAAACTAGTTAAACATGAGCACCTTTATCTGTCTGCAAGTCATATTCAGGTTTCATCTGTCCTATTACAAATTTGAGGGAAATTTGATGTCTGCAAGTCTGAACTGACCAATTCTGGCCTGAGAATGAAAGGTAAATGACAGAGGATGAGAGAAATGAGCTGGAGTGGTGGGCCCTTTAGTGGTGCAAGTTGAAAGAATGAATGAAATCATTTTTTTACTACAGCCTACTGGGCATAGTTTGCCATTAACCTTGGTTTTTCATCATGTCAAGACCTATTAAAACATAATTTGATTATACATGGCATACTATAAGACCAAAACCCCAATACACACTAACTTAGTAACTTTAATACTCAATCCCCAGGCTGGATCAAGGGCAGAGGTGCCAGCAGTAAATGGAGAGGTGGAAGAAGAGAAGAAGGAAGAGAAGGAGGGAGAGAAGACTGAGGAAGGAGGAGAGAAGGAACTGGAGCCTGAAGACAAGGAAGGTGAGAAATAGTGTGTTGTTATTGTTGTTGTTGACATTCCTTAGACTGACTGGCCAAACAGCCCTGAGTCCCTGAGGAAGGCCATGGTTTGTATCGGGTTTTCAGGGTCTTCATGGAGTTTATGCCGTGTTGTTGATGTTTGTGGTTGTGAGTAATGCAGTGTTCCCTAATATATTTGATAGTGTGAGGTGTAGTGGTAGTATCCTGGATAGGTACCCATGATGGAACAATCCAGTCCTTTCTGATAACTCAGCCATTTTATATCTAGCTACTGATGTCCTCTCTGAATCTATTAATTGTAAATCTTAATCCTCATTGGGATGGCCATGACACCAAGGCTCCAAGCATTCCTATCCCTGTACCCTAGATCCCCAACCACCAATCTCCTTTTTCCATGTAATGGCCACGTACATGGACGAGAATACTGTAATTTGAATCACGGCTCCTGAAGGCTATGAAGCTAAAAGCAGAGGCTATAAGGGCTATAATCAGTGTTTATTAGTACAGCCAGTGAAGACTGTAACATTGTCAGAGCTATGGGGGGTCTACACTGAGGAAGACCTCCCCCGTCTCCCTCCTGCAACCAGAAAGTCACTCATCAGCCACTAAATAAGGGTGGTGGTGAATTCCCTCTTCTCTCCTCCTTTCGTCCCATCATATAGGAGTAGGTACTATATTTCAAAGGACTGCTTACTACAGTAATTTATTTCTCTTCCCTCTCTCTTTTTCTTTGGTTTTGCCTTCTATTGTCATTCTCCTTCACTTATTAACAGAAATATGCCTTTAGGTTGAGGTGCAGTATGAATTAGGGTTTTTAAGACTCATATTAACATTATAATTCTTTAACAATGTAGTTCAGTTAATGGAGGTTTGACCTTACAGTACGGCATTGTACAGTGTACTGTACTGTATATTCAGCTGATGAAATACAACTAAGAGAAAAGATATTATATATTGTGAGTCTGGAGTTAGTGCTGAAGTGCCACACCACGGTCTTGAACATGAAAATTTTTGGAGGTACGTACTGTAATGGATTTTCTGTACCTGATGTTGCATTCGACCTTATGAGGACTGTGTCTGATTTGGAGAAAGCAAGGAAAACTTGTTAATGTGCATATATTTGGGCTTTTAGGAATTGTGACTGATTTGGAGGAAGTTGAAGAAATTCCATTACCCAGGGAAAATGTAGATGTTCGTGAGGCTTGGTAAACCTTGGCCCACACCGCTGGACCCTCATGCACCCGCAATGCTACTGGGATGTCAGTAAGGCACCCGCACAGTCATGCAATTCTGTCATTCTTTTTTTCTCTCTCTCACATGGACTCGATAAAGTATTCAGAATGCAGCCAATTATATGAAGGAATCACTGTCTCTGTCTCTCACCGGGACCAAATACTGTACTGTACCCAGGTTCTACACATTAAATTATTTAAATGCACATCTGTCATGCATGAGTGACACAGCACACTATTACTGTACAGCACACATACAGTCTTGGAGTATGTTGGTGTCACAATACCATATAGTATAATTGTACCTTTCTTGGGTTCTTGAGCAAAGCGATGTTTAGTCCCTCGCACTTGTTGTAAAAAACTACATTTCACCTTCTCTGGAATTAATTCTCACTCTGCCTGCATGGAAAGCTTAGCAAATTAATAGATGAACATTTTAAGTTTATCACACTGTTGTTTGTCCATAACTCAATCTGAAGTACAGACGTGCCATCTGGCTGGATGAAAAATAGTGACAGGATGGATGGTGGTGGTTGGAGGATGGATGCATGAAATGCAACTGATTTTTCACTTGTTTGTACAGGTGATATGAGGGTGGAGGATAGTTGCTAAAGTTGTTAATATTTCACTTGTTTTCATATTTTAATTCAATTTATTATAATCAGTATGCATTAATAGTAAGATTACAAGCTATGAATCAAAATTGGGTGGATGAATGGGTCTTCTCCATTGCTGTGTTTTTCACTAAGGTTTGCTCAGGAAAGTGTTATGATTCTCTTTAACAATGGTGAAAATTGTTGTCAGGTACTGTATTACAGTCTTGAGGTTCAATGACACAGAAATACTCAAGAGAACAATGAGGTATTTACTACTAGGAGGCTATGAGGTAACAAGAATCATGACAATATACGACACAGCTGCCAAGGCTGATACAGACAGAGAGAAAATTACAATACATACTAGGAAAATATAAGGTAATATTATACCCTCAGTCAGGCCTATGAAATGGAACTTGTATCAGTCTAATATTACACCATTACTGACTCTATATGCTCCAGGATTACAACAAACTGCAAAATTTTTACCAGCTCTGTAAGTGTACAAATGTAAGATGTTCAGTACTGTACAAGGAAAAATAGAGAAGTACAGGTATTATACTTCTACACTATAAACAAAGTGCAGCAGCTACTATATTGGTTATTCAAGATATTGAACAGTATTGTACTGTATTTATGATAGATGTTATTCATAAGTAAACATATGCAGGTAAATAGATAAATAAAGATGTACTGATAGATGGATTGACACAGATTATTAAATTGATAGATTGATAGGTAGATAAATAAACATGTACATTATTAATGTAATGTAGCTCATTCACCCTCAATGTGTCATCACTTCCATAATTTCTATACTGTACTGTAAAACATTTATCTTCATCATCACTGTATTAATCACTTCCATATACATTTATGGCAATTGCTACATCTTGACCATTTAACACACTGCAATTACAAAATTACAAGTAAATACTTGTACAGTATAATAAATGAGTTGGTACACCTCAGAAGTATTTGCATTCCTTAGAAGTCTTTAATATTTAATGGGTTGGATTCCTAGCAATTCCAATAACGTTCCTACTGCAATAAAGTAGTAGAAAAATTACAGGACAGTACAGTACAATATAATAAAGAAATATAATATCAAGTGTAGGTTACTGTAGAATATAGCTAGAATTAATTCTACTATGTTATTGACTGTAAGTATACCATACTGTATATACAATATATACAGTATATGTAATCCTGTACAATAACATTATCAAAAGTACTGTAGCATTCCATAAATGAGTAGCAACAATCATTTTTCTTACAGAAAAGAAGGATGCTGAGGAGATCAAGGATGATAAACCTGCTGAGAAGAAGGAAGAAGAGAAGGAGGAAAAGAAAGAGGAGGAGACGGGTGGTGGTGGAGCTAAGGAGGAGAAAAAGGAGGGTGAGGCAGAGAAGTGAGCAAGGTGGCGGAGGAGCAGGAGTGAGGATTACTCCGACGTTTCAAAGTTTCGCATCTGGATCAGCTTGAGTTTTGAAAGCCCCACTGATTGCGGGGCCATGGTGCACACCTACACCTGACTTGATGAGAGAAGTTGTCATTTTGTAACATCAAAACACACTGAAGAAAAAAACAGTGACACCAAGAAACCTGACAAAGAAACAAAGTGAGGCCAGAAAAATGGAAAAACATTATTCTTACAGTGACCAAAAGAAAGAGCAAAGTGAATATGAAGAAACAGACACAAGTGGGAAAAAAAGTAACAACAAAATAATACACCAAAGTGAATACACGTATAGACGAGGAAAGTGGACAAAATTAATTACAATTAATAGAAAGATGCTAATTTAGAATATGTAGACGCAGATTTGAATTAAACAAAGTGATAAAATATGCGAGGCAAAACTGATACCAGTACCAGTTTACACCAAACCAATGATGACATATAGTATAACAGTAGACAACAACCATCCACCTACAACATGCCAACACCTGACACCATCCAATAACATTACCACCAGAGATAACTACTCATCTGACTCCTCTCCTCCAGGTTGTTTTGTGTAATATACTGTAGTATCTGACACTTCACAATAAAACACAGAGTAACATCAACACCACAGAGACTTCACAACACCAATCAAAATATGTGAAGAGATATGGAGAAAAATATCATACTATGAATTATTATATGAACAATATGGCGATGGGGAATTAGCTTAAGGAGAGTGTGAGTGTCGTTTCTAAAAGTAACTAATATGAATAAAATTTCTTTTTCTCCCTGATTTTATATTAAGACATAAGTAAAAATACCCTAGTCCAGGGAGATAAAAAATATTCTGTACTGTACATAAATCAGTGACAACGGACACTATGAATGTCAGGTGGAAATATCGAAGCTTACATTATTTTACACTGAGACTGGATAATACATTTCACACATTAAAAAATAACAAAAAAATAAGAAAAACTATAAAACAGAAAAAAAGAAGAGTGTCTATATATACATACATGTGTGTGTGTGTCAGTGTGTTCAGGGTTGCTTGTCCAGTTTCAGAAAAGGTGCTTTAAATGAGTTTATTTGTAACAAATACTCTTTTCTACTTTTTTTTATGAAAACTTATAATTCAGATTTTGTTAATGTTACCATTCATTGTATCTGTAAGGAAGGTTTACAATACCTTGATATCTATTTAACATACTCTTCATATGCTTTTTAAATGGGGAAATTTTCTTGAGATCATGTGATGGTACCTTTAACAAGTTCTATAGACTGGAACCTCTCATTGCCATTTCTTATACTGTAGTTCACTAAGGGTACCATTTCTTTTTATATACTGAGGTGAGACCTACTCTGATTAAGATTTTAGTGAAGGTACTTTTAAGTATGGACTTATTATAGGTACTGTACCAACTTTTGTAATGAGGGTACCCATTTGCTGGCTTAAGTTCAGAGTTTTCTTCTGTTGCCAAAAGTGGTTTGTGTACCTCCACTTTGTGTGTGTGTATATCATGAGGACATTTTATTCTTCTCTGTATGTAAGCTAAGCGTGTTTCCAGCAACTCTGTGAGCGGTGTTGATGTGATGAATTCCTTACCTATACAAAAAACATAAAAGAGTAACAAGTAGCATGGAATTTTTTAAAATTGCACCAAACTAGTTTGTGAATCCACCTATTTAATCTACATGATTTTCTGAAAACAAGTCACAACCTTAGCACTTCATTTAAACCAGTTTATTGCTTTCATAAATTTGAGGTGCCTTGATTTCTCAGAACTATGTGATAATCAGTCAAGCCAGTCGATGCTCATCACTAAAGCCTCAGGAGCATCCACACTGGTGATCCATACACCCAGCCTTAAGCAAGTGCATCTGAGACAATTTACTTGCCTTTTATGATACATAAACAGGGTTTGATTTAGATTCTCTGACTCACATATGGCCTGTCAATACTTCTGCAAAACTCAGACTCAGATACATAGACAGATTCAGAAATCTGAATTAAGAGACATTAGGACCTGTCCTAACCCTGCTGCCAGAGAAACTTTGTAGCTCATGTGAATCACATATATATGAACTTAACTGTGTTTCCTGCATATCTTGTAAATGTACTTCTGGACATGGGAGAACAAGACTGGGCTGCTTCCTGTAATCTTTGCAGCCAGTAGTTTGGGAAGCAAAGTTTGTTATATGTAGAGAATCAATTTTCCCGATTCAGCATGCTAGGATGGACCAGGACCAATTCAATTCACCGCATGGCAAGAGGAAACATTAACCTTCCTTCATGATCTTAACCCATCATTCCTAAAATGAATTAGCAGTGAAAACCAAAAACTGACATCCTGGATTGGTGGTATCACTGGTTGGTTCAACCCAATTACAACAAAGTTGGTGTAAGCTCAAATGCAACTAACTCTCCTCCTCTGCCTTCCTCTTTCCTTTACAGATCTACTTACATTAGTAAAGTGTGCTTTTAGTAGGACAGTTGTATATATTTTTTCTACTACTTTACTTTGTACGCACCCCTCTCCTCAACTCTTAATGGTTGAATGATGTGATATTTTTGTTGTTGCTCAATTTAGTTTCCATATGGTAAGTGGTGAGCAAGCAAGTACAGTAAGCAGGCAAGGGAAATTGATGGCTGTTGCTTTGCTGAATGATATCCCCTTGGTGCATCCATGCACAAATAAGACAGTTTAGGATACATACTGTAACTTGGTAGTTTTTATACAGAAACTGGGGAATTTATTAGTAGGCATATTTTAGAGATGAAAGTACAGTGATCTAAAAAATTATATAGCTACATAACTTATTATACAGTATACCTGTATTGTATTATGAATTAGCAAAACGAATCTTGATTTCAGTAATGAAATGTAGTAATTTTATCCATGTTGCTGAAATAGATTGTAAGGCAGAGGCATTACATACTGATGGAAAATACACTCCTGCCATTATGTTATTGGTGCATTATTTTGTTTTCATATACCTGTACTGTACATTAAGTATAAAAAGTGTGCTAGGAAAGTATGGGAAGTTTACAGGAGGCCAGCACCAGCTTTTTATAAGGATTCTGTCTACAAGCTGATTTTTCTCGCCATATCATTCATAGTTTCTAGTTTCAGAAACAAATATCGGTCCAAACTTATCCCACTATTGCCAGATGTACAAATATTAGTCTGTGTGCAACTATTTCCAAGACTCGTGTTTGTAACTGTGTCAGAGGTACTGTACTGTACTATTGCCTGTGTATTATCCCAAGGACAATTTATTTATAGTTCTTTAGTTATGGCAAGGAATACATTATAATTTATGAGGACCCTTGGTAGCCAGAAACTCACAATGATGATGCTCTTAGTGGGTTAAAACTACAGTACTGTACTAGCTACAGTATTTGTTTTGTCATAATGCTTGTTTTATAAATAGTCACAGGACCATTAAATAGTTCATGGAATCCTCCCAAATTATATATTTCTGGTTTTCTAATACAGATTCCATTGCCTAAATAAGAAAATACCTAACATTTATCACTGCAAATGTGAACATTGCCTGGCACTTTGAATCGCCTATTCATGTGCAGTACTTGTACTGTAAATTTTGGCAAAATATTCACAAATATGCATGTACAGTAATTTGTTCAGTCATTGTAATGAAGTCAATAATATTTTATATGATTAGCTTCTCAAAGAATACTATATACTTATTTCTGCTTCATGCCTTTAGGTTAGTCAGGCAGTATTTTGAAATGAACACAGTTCTCTCTAGGTAATTTCCCTTACAAGTCTCTCTCCTTATCACTCTTAACCAATGAGTATGACATTGTATAAAAGTGAAAATGAAAAAAAAGACAATATTAGCCTTTAGGTTCACTTGGACATGGTGGCTCTTGGAATGACTTTACCCAATGTGATCTGAAACAATACTTAAGTTTTGTAATTACAACATAAGCACATACAGTACTGTACTACCTTTAACTTCCATCATCAGCCAAAGCTGTCACACATTTATAAGATTTGAAGTACGGTAGCTAGGTTTTTACACACACATAATGACCATATGATAAAGTACTAATGTCTGCCTTCACTACTGCCAAATTTTATAAGAGTAAAAATATGCTTACTAGAAATATTTGTTAAGCAATTTATTAAACTACAACAGCTAAGAGTCCATACCCACAGAAATGTCAATTTACAATGTGCAGTGTAGCTGTCTTAACACATTCCAATGATACTCCCACTTTCAACATTCTGTAGGAGGCACACATATAAAATATTGCCATGAGTATATTTTAAGCATCTGAAACTGGCAGCAATTATTTTCTGTTGATCCTCTCAGAAATGCAGAACATTATGTGGCCAATAGATTCCCTGATCATGACAGCCTTGAACTTTGGACCAATATTCATAAGTAGTATATACCCTTCCTTCCAGCCCTAAAACAGATATACAAATGATCTCATCCTCGCTTTCGAAAAATGGTGTTAGTGTATACAGTGTATAGGGACAAGGGATCCTACTTGATAAACCTTTTTTGCTACTTGTGGCTGTCAATTGTAAAGTACAGTACTAAATAATTATGTGAATGTAAACTGATTACGTCCAGTATACCAGTCTGTAAGAACAAGCTGTTCCTCTGCTCCTCCGGTGACAGCATGACTTTTGAATGAGTATGAGAATGAAAGTGGCCAGTCAGGCTACCAGATGATACATACGAGTGTCTCCTGTTTGAAATAACTAGCTACTGAAAAGCAAAATGATACTGTGAAAGTACATAAGAATGTGTAGGTTGAACCAGAAATATGAGAATTTATATTGTGGACTGGATGTATCTGGAAGGTAACAAGTAATAATACATATCGGTATGGATAGCTAATCCAAGTTAGAACTGGGACTTGACTAAGCAATCATTTTTGTTTGCTCGGGACACATTGGTGGGCTCTTCATGATAGACAAGTGATTGCTAAGGATTGTAGTCTTTAAGATGGTTCTTGTGATGCATTTTGTGAACAGTAAAGGCTAAATATGTAATATTTTGAGTTTAATTTCCTATCCCTGAGTTGTTTTGATACAACAGTGAAAGATACCAACCACCGTACAGGGTGATTTAGACATAGAGAAACCAAAGAGAAAGTTACTGAAGTTCTTTCTGTTGTAGTACAGTACACCATTCTGTTCAAGCCTTAAGAATAGATGCTATAGTCACACTAGAGACTTAAAATTTGGCTTCTCCACCCTGTGTAGTACAGCAAACTTCTTCACTGTACTGTAGGTGTTACTTTATGACAATGTGTACAGGAACAAGTAGCCATTAGGTTGCTAACAGCATAAATGACTACCTAATGAGCTAACCAACAAACTAAAGACAACTTAACCACTGAGACTTTCCATTGTGTTTATGACCTGTGGTGAACTCTCTCTGGCATCATTAGATCAAGGGATGGACTTCAAACAAAAGCATCACCACATAACTCTACTGTATGGATGCATAAAGAGAGAGTGTGTGAGTGTATAGTATTCAGCCATAGCCCCATATATTTATGGGAGATGGAAAGGTGGAGAGAAAGTACAGTAAAGTAGGTAAGAAATGGGGAAGATGGTAAACTGATAGAATATGTACTGTACATGGAAAATGAAAGAAGAGAAGAAGTTGGGGAGAAGAAGTATTTTGGATAGAGAGAAAGAAAAATGTAGGAGAGGGGATAAGGAAAGATTTAAGTGAAAGATTCGTGCATTTTAAAGGGAAACTAGAATTAAGGAAGAGAGGAATGACAAAGAGAGAGAAAAATTAGTGTAAGGTTGAATGTTAATTGGACGACTGGTCAAGGTTCATGCTATGTGATTGGATATTGGACAATAGTAGTATATGCCTGTACACATTACCCGGCACTACACTTCCGCAGAGAGAGAGAGAGAGAGAGAGAGAGTTTAACTGAAGAGGGAAAAAGACCACCCTAGGCCAGCCAGAATAAACATATAGTAGTACAGGTAGCCTACAGGGAAGAAAACGACAGAGGGGAGGGATATTAAATTCCCACATCTTTGAACCACCAAAACAAACACAGATTATGACTGATAAGTAGAGACTGACTGATGAAGAGAAACATCCTTGATAGACTATGCATGTACAGTCGGCGGCAAAAATCCTATCGCCACACCTGCCAAATTAAGTCATGAAGGACAGTATCGAAATATAGTACCGGTATATAAGCTTCACAGGCTAGTAAACTGAAGAACCGGAAAAGTTTATTTATTTATTCCCTGGATATTGTAATTCTGTATGGTGTTTGTTCCGGGCTTAGCCTTTATGGTATCCTTCAAGAAGCAATGAGTGAGGCGACACGACTTTTGCCTCCGACTGAACGTACGAAATGCTTAGTTCTTTAGTATGACAGTGACACACATGAGAGTCGACCGTGAATAGTGTACTGTACAATACACTAGCTGCTTAACCCACAGGACCATTACCCATCTAGTGTTGTTATATGATCTGGGAGACCTTGCATGTGGCTAACCTCCACGGCCGTCCCTCACTCCCTCCCTCCCTAATACTGTACTGTATACGAGTCAACTCTCTTCTCTCTTATTATTACTCCCACGGTCAACTCAGTCTCTCATCAGTCTCGGTCTCTTCCTCCCTCAGTGCAGATGGTGGGGAGTGACGGTGCGCAGGAATTAATTATAAAGCTTATACTCATTCCATCAATCACTTTACTTACCGTACTTCAGACTTGAACATTTTTGCCCAGTCACATGACGGTTATAACTGAAACGTGATTGATACGCATACTATATTAAAAGTTATGTAAAAACAATAATCAAATTAATTGAAAAAATGTTATATGCAAAATTATCAGACCTAATTTTTTATTCTATAAAGTAATGCATAGTCTTTATTCATAGCTGTAAATAATAGGCTACACCGATTGTTATAAATGGATTGAACCATCCGACCATCACCATACATAAGAAATAAACACACTCAGATAAGTTTCGCATGTGGAAAATAATAAGGTATCAGCGAGATGTCTGAGTCTGAAAGTATTAATAGCCTAAAAAGGTTCTGCGTGCCGTAATGATACAGGTGCAACTGATACGACTTCATTAAACTAAAGCAACTCTCTGCACTAAGCAAGCAAGCAAAGAGGGTTAAAGTGCAACATGTATAGTGGTGGAGTGGTTATGGTATGGGTGTTGGCACTGATGGTGGTGGTGTCGGGTCAGTCCTCCTCTTACCACCTCTGCCACTCGCCTTTCTGTACCTGCACAGAGACTTTCCTGGGCATTGAAGTGTCCTGTCATTGCACAGATCACGTGCAGGTAATTAGTGTTCACTCCATGTGAATGTATTTAATGTTAATATAATTTGTGTCAACATCACTAGTAGGTTATAATTAAGCACACAGTGGCTTCACAAAAATATGTAAGAGCTTCGACATTCAGGGTCAAGTGTTCAATTAAGGATGTATACCGAGAAATTCTGGCCATGACGATCGAGGGTTTGTGATACATTGTCATTTTAGCTTAGTACAGTAGTAGTACAGAATTCATGACATGTGGACAGATAATTAACCTCATGAACTGAAATATTACGGTTATTGAATTATCACTACGGGGCAGTGCACTTAGTGTTAACATTTCTTATGGGTAGTATTACCATTACTATAGTGTAGATATCAAAAGGCAATTAGTGTTAACATAATATACTAACTGTAGGGAAACATCCTTAGTTTTACCAACATCAGTAGAGAAATATTTCTGTAGCTTGTGTCTTCTTTTCTTCCTCGAGTGACGATTACCATCATTTGGCGTAAGTCACAGTAGGATAGGCCTATTATCGTTTAATAAATAAGCTATCGTGTACTCCGAGCTAAATAGGTTCAACTCAATTCAGGAGTCTGGGTGATTCAGTTCTCTGCCATACCGGACTGTACTATGGTCTCTCTCTCTCTCTCTCTCTCTCTCTCTCTCTGCTAACATTTAATTACACAGCAATTAACTAGGGTGGTGGTGTGTCCCCGAGTGATTGGTGAATATCAGTGCTGTGACCAAGGGCGCCACACACTCTCTCTCTCTCTCTCTCTCTCTCTCTCTCTCTCTCTCTCTCTCTCTTAACCCAATTATAGTCAAGCGATTATTTAATCTTATTGCATCAAACTGTGACACTTAAATTAAGAATATGTTGAGAATAATCTAACTTATAAATTTTTTTTTCTGTGCAATATATTTCACTTCATTTTATTATTCACGATACTGCCATTAATACACTAAGTGTTAGTCTAACTCGTCACTCAGATGAGTTTTTCCCATGTATTGAAATGACCAAGCACTACACAATTAATATACGGTAGTTTCGGCGGACAGACAGGATCGATCGAGGTACCAGTTAAGGTGATCCAAACCACTAATGGATATAGAGTTTATTTATACGCGTGCATCATTATCACGAGGGTAAAAGTGTGTGATGTTAATTAATACTCCACTATTATATCCACAGGAACTGACCATCGGGACTTTGGACCTCCTCCCCAGGGACCTGTATAGCCTCACCCTTGCCAGCTGCACCACCCTCACCCTCCAACAGCCTCTCTCACACTTCCATAGACTTCGCGCCGTGACCATCGTTGGGGTCGGTGAACTGAAGCTACCCAAGAGAGCTCTATTGGCCGGTCTCAGGAGGCTCACATCTTTTACCGTTGAGGACACCAAGATTTCTGTCATTCCGAGTTTCAGTCTGGGTAGGATGAATGGTGGCGTGGGTGCTGGCTTGAGTATCGTCTTCAGGAATGTTGAGATTGGGACTATTTCCAGCGGGGCGTTCTCCGGCCTGGGTCGTCCACGCCGCCTCCAGTTCACCAATTGTAGGATAGGTGAGGTGGAGCCTAACTCATTCGGACGAGGACGAAGTCAAGTGGATAACCTAAGCATTAACAGGTGTCAAATTGGTTCCATAAAGAAGAATGGTATTTGGTTCCAGCGAGCCAGTGTGGTTCACATGGACCAACTCGAGATCGGAGAGGTGGTTAGTAGTGCAGTGAGGATAGGTAACTCGTTCTTCTTTTACCTTACCAGAAGTAGAATCGAGTACTATGAGGTCGGCGGGGTGGTGGTTAAGTTCCGCCGTGGAGTAATGATAGACAAGAACGTCATTGGGCCATTGGAGGTCGGGGGAGAATCTTCTAATTGGCTGTTCCAGGTCGAGGCTTCGTCAGATTTTAGCGGTCACTCCTTCGCGCCCTTTATCCATTTTACCAGCAACGTCCTGACCACACTGCTCCCAGCTAGACCCTTCTTCCCACCCAAACCCACCATCAATATAGCCGTTCCCAACAACACGTTCGGAGAGTGTTCGTGCGATACGTTCACGAACTTTATGCACACTCTCAGTCCCACCCTTGACCCGTTTGCCCTGGCTGTTCATCAAGCAGCAATTGAACATGGGCTGTGCATTCTGGAAGGAGAGTCTTATAGCATAGGATGTTCTACTGTGATAAATCCACAAGTTTTTACCAATGGTAGAACACCAAGCAAGATACCAGTACGCGGATCAACTAACAAGAACAGGTCAAGAACAAAAATAAAACAGAAAGCCAACGAAACAGTACATCAAAGCACACCCAGAACATCTTCAGAAGCGACACAAATCTTCAGCCCAGACACCCCGTCAAGACACACCACCTTCACCACGTCAACAACCCCCAGATTTCCACCACCACCTCGGCCATCCCTTCTGTCCTTCACATCTCCCACCACAACTGTTTCGAGGGCGCCGCCACTCCCAAATAAACTCTCTTTCCAGTCATCCGCTTCACCAACTTCATCACCACGTTTGACACAAGCCCACAGACCAGCTCAGATTCTGTCTCAAACCAAGCAACCAGAAATTAATGAGCCTCCCACGGCTCATGCTATTATGACCCCTGTTTCTTCTTCAGATTCATTTTATAGTAGACCTACGCTTCCTTTAGGTTTAGAGGGAATAGATATAGAAACAATCTGGAATGAAATTTACGCAGGTGTTTTCTCCCAAAGACTTCGCAGACCTCTTGCAATTGACTCAAGACCAGAGAAAAGTGTGATGACATTCAGAAAGTTATCAAAACCAAGGCAGTTCCTGGGTACTGAAGGCAGAAAGCAAGTATTTTTCACACCACGATAATATATATATATATATATATATATATATATATATATATATATATATATATATATATATATATATATATATATATATATATATATATATATATATATATATATATATATATATGCACAGTTGGAAACATGCTTTGTTTGGAATACAATATCAATAAAACTTATCCAAATAACACTCACCCTTCCCATTAGTAACATGTCGTATTGCCTGTATGTTCCTTACACTTCATCAGCCTTTTGGGAACACTCGAAGTGAGATTCTGTAGCTGTGTATTGTGTAGGAGGAAATGTGTCCCACAGCGGGAGGATGACACACTCCTGCTACAGTGATGAGTTTTCATGTTCAGAAGCTCGTTTTCAGAAAGTCAGCCACACAAATTCTCTGTGGGGTTATTATGTCTGGATTGCTTGCTGGCCAGTTTTTAAAGTAATTAATGTCACAGTCCTGGAGCCAATTAGTAACACTAGGGACGGTATGTGCTCACTTACTCCTTCACTCACTCACATGGGATGTTCTAGTGAGCACTGAGCAAGGAATAGCCTAGGAATCTAACCCCGGGCCGCATATTATCCAAGTCTGGAAGGGTATATGTCAGTGCTTGATTTGGTTAGGTTAAGGTTAGGTCCAGTTTAGGTTAGGTTAGGTCAGGTTGAGTTACTTACATGATAGGTAAAATAAGCTGGGAAAGAGAATGAAACTATTTCAAAGATTATCCCATGGTTGGTTTTATCGTTATAACCCAAACGTTATTCTCCTTCCAACCGCCGAGATTTTGGCCCAGCAGTAAGCGGTAGCCTGCCAGACTTGGATAATATGCCCCCGGGCCAGCAGCAATTCAAAAGACACCCCAAATGGATTTGAACTCGAATTTATAAACTCTTGGCTCGTGACTTTAATTTTCCACGTTGTATATGTATTTTTTTTACAAATTATATTTTTATTACTTCACTATACTAATGTACTTACGTTATCTCAATGCATAAACCTTGAAAAGGGAAAAGCAAAATGAAAAATTATAGTATAACCTTTTTATCGTTTTCTTTACCTGTCCATTTACCTGTACACTGTTGTTGTTTGGGTCGTATGCAAGAACATCCGTGGTGTTGACGATGGTATGATACCGGTACGATGGCTCTGCTGTTTAATTGTCTATGGATTCGTCTTACCGGTAACACACCATTGTCAACACCGCCGATGTTCTTGCACACGGCCCTGAGTGTTATGCAGTATAAGGAATGCATTCTAAGTGTCAGATTACAAATATCATATGGTACAATAAAGAATTAATGAGCCAAGAGTGATTGTTTGAAAAAGGGGAAGGAAGAAGAATGCATTAGGCAGCTGGTATTGTTCACTAATAACTCTCTTTCCAGGAAGGAGACAGACTAAAATTAATAAGAAACTGTGACAGACTATAAGAAAGAAGGAGGAAGAGTCCAGGGAGAAGGGGACATGAGGAACACCAAACACCAAGAAAAAGAAGGAAAGGAGGTACAGTTGAAGAAATTAAAAGGACTAGCTGGAAACCAAATAGTGCAAAAACCTTACAGGGAAGTCAGGAGTGAGAGGAGGAAAGTAAACATCGAAAAAAGAACAAAGAAAGGAGAGACAGAAGGGAAGCATCTTACCGTAGTTTTGTAGACCTTTCTTATCTTTCATGCTTGCCTTAACTTTACCCATCATTACACCACTAGAGTATGAAGAGGATAGTATATGGTCAGACATAATTATAATGGTTTTCACCTCTTTTAATTTACTTTTATTTCCCTGAGAAGTAAGAAACTAGGGATGAAATGGTAATCCCCGCCATACCTGATGTTTGTTCAGGCTCGTCGTTGTCATGCATATGGTTACTGGCAGTCTGGCACTTCATGACGTCAGCACTTCGGTTCTCTATTGAACTGCATGAACCGAGTAGCCTAAACCAAGTAGTACTCACTCAATTTCAAGAACCGAGTATAAAAAAAAAAAATAGTACTCAGACCGAAACGCACTGTACATACATGATCCCTATCTGATACGGCCCCATCAAAACAAACACGCCTGCCCCTTCACCCTTATACATCCTCTTTATAAAAACATGTTAATATCGTCATTGTCAAGGTTTTGTTTAAATACACAACAATACTCAACTAAACTATGTACGAACACCACCTTAATATTAAAATCACACCAACTCAGAGGCAAGTATTGGGAAGTGAAGTATATAAAAGGTTAAGGGGACATTGTAATGTAGTCAAGGTATTTATTTATTGAAAGAATTACCGTTTTTTTAGCAGTGTTGCCTTAGTCTTATAATGATCTAAATAAGTGGGTAATGAAGGTAGAAATACCGGTATTTATTGAAAAAATTACCGTTTTGTAACTTGCCAGATCCGGCTAGGTCCCAGTATTTTGGGTATTTATTGAAAGAATTACCGTTTTGTAGCAGTGTTGCCAGATCCGGCTAGGTCCCAGTATTTTGCCCCGGTCATTTCTTGTACTTTACCACGGTTATTTCCCGGTAGTTTGCCCAGGTTAGGTCCCGGTAGTCTGCCCAGGTTAGGTCCCGGTAGTCTGATGCGGTCTAGGTTAGGTTAGGTCAGGTCAGGTAAGGTCAGGCTAATTTCAAAATGCCCCATTTGAATATGGGGCATTTGCGGAGAAAATGCCAATGAAGAAAATAGTCTTAGAATGGTCTAAATAAGTAGGTAATGAAGGTAGAAAAACCGTACCCAATAACGGTAATTCATTCAATATTTACCGTATTTTGCCCAGGTCATTTTCTGAACTTTACTACAGTTATTTCCTGGTAGTTTGCCAAGGTTAGGTCCCGGTACTCTGCTGTGGTCTAGGTTAGGTTAGGTAAGGTCAGGCTAATTTCAAAATGCCCAATTTAAATATGCCCTATCTTGGATATGGGGTATTTGCAGAGGAAATGCCTTAGAATGGTCTAAATGAGTGGGTAATGAAGGTAGAAAAACCATACACAATAACGGTAATTCTTTCAATATTTACCGGTCAAAATATTGGTAAATATTGAAAGAATTACCATTATTGCATACAGTTTTTCTACCTTCATTACCCACTTATTTAGACCATTTTAAGACTGGTAAATATTGAAAGAATTACCATTATCGCGTACGGTTTTTCTACCTTCATTACCCACTTATTTAGACTATTCTAAGACTATTTTCTTCTATGGCATTTCTTTCACAAATGCCCCATATTCAAGTGGGGCATTTTGAAATTAGCCTGACCTGACCTTACCTGACCTTACCTAACCTAACCTAACCTAACCTAACCTAGACCACAGCAGACTACCGGGACCTAACCTGGACAAACTACCTGGGCCTAACCTGGGCAAACTACCGGGACCTAACCATGGTAAAGTATCAGGACCTGACCGGGGCAAACTACCGGGACCTAGCTGGATGTGGCAACACTGCTACAAAACGGCCATGAATAAACGCTTACCTACAAAATTTTTTAGTTAAGAGTAAACTTAGCTTTTGTGAATATGGACCCAAGTCCATATTTTTTTATGAGGTGAATGGTTGCTTTGGTCATCATTGTCTCTCTTTCCTGCACTACAGATATTATAACAGTAGTGGTTTCAAAAGTTATGTGGCTTTATATGCAATGACTGAAAACTTCTGCTTTTCCTTCCAGGATGTCGTTTGCTGTACACCCGAGCTAATCTTGGACTTGAGAAATTTGAGTCATACCGCAAGAGGACTCATATTCAGTTCTCCAATGGCGTTGATACATTCAAGGAAAACATGTCAAAAAGTTTGATCAACCCAGAAAAGACAATTGTATTCATGGAGGACCTGAAGAACATGATATATTTAACAGAAACAGAAAGTGATACAGAGTTATTACTTGATATGGCCAAGAAGTAAGTAAAGAATAATAAAGAATTGAAAATGAACAAGCAGTCATAAAGCCATATTCAAGAACATTCGCGGTGTATACGATGGCGTGGTAACGGTACGACGGCTATATTTGTTTCCATGGAGCCATCGTACCGGTACCACACCATCATATACACCACGAATGTTTTTTAATATTGTCCACAGTCTTCTTGTGGTGATGGTAAAGTTGTTTCCAGTTGTTGTATTTCTCCCTTCCCTTCTTCACACTGCATAGGATCTTGTGGCAATGGTGCATAGCTTTTAAGATAATAGATCTGGTATGTTGTGGTTAGCATAAAGTTTCCTGTTACCTGCCTGCTTTAATCAACCTTAAATGAAAGAAGAAACAGTATATATTCCATTGAAACATGAGAGAGAGGAGAAGTACACCTGGAGGCAACTTTACATAATTATTATACTGCATAGTATTTGGATATTTTCATTTCGGGTTTGAAAGTAATACCTAATTGACATTAATACATTACAAATTCATCCTTTCATAACTTATTCTTAATATCACAGTAATTAATACAGTACTATTCTAGTTGCCACAGAACAGCGTATTGGAATTGTATGTTCATATAAAGTGTATTATGGCTGCAGCTATGAAGCATTTTTATATGAGATTACAAAGTGGCATGTGAGACTAATTTTGTGTTATTGTACAGTCACGGTCAAAAAGTTCTGCAATGAGTGAATGAAAGTGAGCCATGGGAGTGAATCTTATGAACCAATATTACAGAGACATACAGTTATAGTCTCGCACCAATTTTTGAGTCAGTTTCATTTGGAGGTGTTGCAGGACTATTGGCCATGACTGTACCAGGATACTCATAATATATCCCTACCCCAGGTACCATCAACAGCACCGGGGTGTGCGCTTTGGATCATTTACCTTTGGGCCTGAAATGATGCGACTATTCCACTGGCTCAACCAACCTGATGCTGCCAAAAAGGTGTGTGTGGTGGAAGGTGAGATGTGTATAAGACTGTCCTGATGGTGGTTATTGGTTGTAATGACCATATATATATGGTTGGTGAATGGAATGTGTGTGTGTGTATGATTGTCCTCAACATGTTGCTGCAGTAGAATTGTGAATTGTTAATCACTGACTGCAATCTCTTGTGGTTGCTTTGAACCCCAGCTACTTATTGAAACATATTTTGTTATTATAGTTTTAAAAGGTTTGATATTGTACACCAGAATATATAAGTTTCAGTCTTCTAACATAAATATGATTTATTTGCCCCACAGCAGATTGCCAAAATGAAAAAATTTAATGAAATATAATCATTTTGTACAGATATCCTTACATAAAATTCTGATGCATAAAGTGCAGGAAATCGGCATTAGAAACCATAAAAGTGAAAAAAAAACGATTGGAGTTTTCAGTAATCTGAAATGATGCTGTAAGAAAGAAAATGGTTCAAGAAAGAAGAGAAGGGAGGGAAGACAGACTCTTTAACATCAAAGGTGATGGTGGAAGGGAGCGAAAAACCTCCACCACCCAACACTAGAACTCAGTAGGGTGGGAGGAGGGGAGATTTTCCAGGGGAGGGGTATCCTTTCTGAAAGGTCAGCCGTGTGACCAACGCTACGGGGTATGCTAGTACAGCCCATTAAGGCCAAAGTAGGGATGGAAAAGGAGTGAGTGCATGCATCCTAGGTGGTCCATAATCTAGAGACAGCCATTTGTTTCAACATATGACAATTGGAAACTCATTTCATAACCATTGGCAGTAAGGTAGCCTTCTGATATAACAAACTTTGGTCACTGTATCAGATCATTGTTCGTTTTCATGTGTTGCTTTCTTTGGAAGTCTTCTAATATATCAAACTAGTCTTCAGGTATCATGAACTTTGCTGTACAGTATTAGATAATTGTTTGGTTTCAAGTGTTGCTGTGTTAGGTAGCCTTCTAATATATTAAACTAACCTTCTGATATAAGTAATCAGTTATTATATCAGATGATTGTTCAGCAGTATAATAATTGCTCGCTGATTTCAAATTCTGTAAATCTATGTTTGTTATATTGAGGGTTTACTGTAACTGTGTTTGAATGGACGTTGGTGTAACTTGCTCCTCCCTTACAGGCACTGGAGATGAAGGAGATGGAAGGGTTCTTTGACCAGATGGTGTCTTACCAAGTGGCCATGAACTTGTTATATGTCAACAGTCAATACAACGAAGCCCTTGAAGTGTTTGAACAAGTTCAGTGCCGCAGGATTGGAGGTGTCCGCTACCCCAAGAACTGTTTCACTCTTGCTCTGGCCTGCTGCTACAAACTGGTATGTGTGTATGTGGAAGATAATATACACTTGAATGCTGCTGTGTGAGCATATTTTAAGGAAAGGGGTATGCTCATGGGTATGTTAGCCCTTGATCCTTTCTGCATATAAGAATTAAATGCTTAACCACGTCAGGTTCAAAAGTCTGCCCAAAATGTTAGAGGATTGTGAAGCTTTGGTGTGCCATTGATATGTGAGATTGAGAGTGAAAGCGCTAGAGATGGATAATTGGATATGTTTAGAAATGTGTGTAGAGTCTGAAGAATAGACTGGGTAAAAAATACATATACTGTATACATGAAAGGTGTAGTGTGAGTAAAATATCTGATCAATACTCATAGCTGTAGTCAGAGTTGTACTTGTAACATGTCTGTTGTCAGAGTCGGAGATTTTTCACAAACTCCACAACCTGACTCGCGATTGTTTGTATAATATTCCATCCTGCTCTATTCTGGTTGTCACTGAAGACAATAATTACCTGTTTTGCCAACCTTATCCAGGATACATCAGAGAGCCTGGATTCAGCCCTGCAGCTCCTAGAATCAGCCCAGGAGTATGGTTTGTTTGTCAACCGACGGCTCCTGTGCCTAGTTGCTGGGCTGTGTGTCAACCAAGGGCGTCCCAATTCTGCTCTTGAGATCCTGGCACGCTCCAACACAACCACACACATTGCTGTTACATCTCTTAAGGTGGGACTAGGTGAATCAGGGCCAGTATTCATAAGGATTGTGGATTTTCTAATGTCAGTTTAAAGAAGTGACGTGGATACAATTATTTCAAAACATCTGTTAGTAAAAGTCTAGATACTGTATATGACAAGAAGAGTTGTGAATGTATGTGTTATTGTATAGTATTATAAAGGTATGAAATGAACTTTTTGAAACTATTAATACCCACAGGTAATGGCTCTGTCACAGCTAGACAGGACAGAGGAATTTGTGGGCATTCTGAGGTCATTCACCCAGATGGATCTGCCTTCCCGCACCACAAACACTCAGCGCATCTTGCACCAGGCAGTCAGTACAAACCTTAGTTTTTCTCATCTTGTTATCCAATAGTATCTTATCCTTTCCCAAACCAGTATGATACACAGGAAGCAAATGATGCAGGATAATGCAATCTGTGACTCTTAATACAAATCATAGCTGCTCTCACCTTATTACCCTGTGTGACACATAGCAAGTGTTTGTTGGATAATACAGTCTTGGTATGACACAGAGCTAGTGCTGCAGGATATAGGACTGTAATGAGAGTGTCTGTATAAAATTATAATAGAATGGAAATGCCTGTACATAAATATCTGAGCATGTTTGTTACATGGCAAACTCCTTTTGATAAAATTTGGGTTTTTTTCATAAAAATTGAATAATAATCACCACAATTGAAGTGCATTGGTTTTTCTCCTCTGATTTCTTATACTGCATTCATCCAATATTGAGTGTACAGTACAGTACTTGGGAATGTAAGTCATTTTGGAAGACATGCAGATTCACACATTTGAATGTGAGTTAGATAGCATAGGTTTACATCCAGTATACTAGCCAAGCATTGACTAGTGCATGGTAATTAGGAATATCCAGTTCTGAGAACTGTCTTGAATATGTTGTTATAGTAATGAAAGTACAATGTTTTTGCATAAAGAAGCTCTATCCCTATGATCTTAATCTGTATGTATATATACAGTTTTTTTTTTTTATATACAAGTATATATACCAGGCTTTTATCTCCATGCTGGAGGTAGCCCTTTTGCTAGGGAAATCTTACAGAGGAGGGGTTCCCCATGCCCCTCGCCCCGAGGCCATTGCACCGTAAACAGTGAGCGATGGGGTCGCCACATCCCTTCACCAATTACACCGGGATAGCGAGGTCACAACTCCTCGACTTACGTCCCGTACCTATTCTCTGCTAGGTGAACAGGGGTTACACATGTAAGGAAACAATCCCAAATTGTCTCCACCCAACCGGGGATTCGAACCCGTGCCCTCTCGGATGTGAGCCGAGCGCAGTAACCACTACACCACCGGGCTGTATACTGTATATACAGCATATATACAGTAATACACTTAAAAGTTTCTTGGCCTTTTTGTCATGAAACATAATCACCATTTCTCAACAAATCTTTCCCAGATTTGGCATGGAGCTCCAGATGCATCTGAGAATAATGCTTGAACAAATTTCCAAGCTCTGTGTAGGGTAGTATCTGTATCTGATTAAGGTCACGGAACAGGCCAGTCTGCTAATTATTTAATATTAGCGGTCATGTAACTTTTAAGACAAAGCAGTTCTGTGCAGAGATATAAGTTTTCAGACTTAAAACATTTTATTTTCAAATTGTAGGGCTGAGTAAGTTGAAAAAAAGTTTTTGTCATAAATGCATTATCCAGTAAAGAGGCAGATCTACTACAGTATAGTGGTGCTTGACAATTGGCCATTGTCACTTAGGTATTCTTTAGCCAGTTGTCTCAGTTGCCACAAATACTGTTTTATTATAGCTGCACTAGCACCAGCCTTTGCACAGTTAATTAGCTAAATTCATGTGGTTTAGTGTTGTCATCCTATCCACCACAGAGTTAACTCACAGGCTACTGTACACTCCAGAATCTTTCATTTATGCACTAAAATTTTACTATGTTCAAATGAAGTTGGTCAAATACCTTCACACTCTTGACTGATAGCCTCTACCATACAGATAGTGAGTGCTGAGGAGGCCATGGCCAGATCAGAGAAAAAGGAGCTGATTGCAGAGTTCCAACGCATCCTGAAGAGTCTTCAAGAACATGATCAAATATCACAAGAGGTCAGAACAACCTTGGACTCTAGTGCCATTATTTTTCATCATCATCAATACCCCATTTCCCTTATTTCAAGGTGTGAGGAGGCTTTAGCACCAATGCAGGACCCTTGACAGGCAAGGGGTCCAGCTCCGAGGTTATTTGAGCCTTTGGTGGGGTCATTGTTAGTGAGTGGGGTCCCCAACCCCTCACTCCCCCCTGTATTGTACATGATACAAGGCTCATTGCAATAAATACACCTGTTACTTTCCAACTTATGTGACCTTGCATACATTTTTAAAGTTTATTGGGTACAGTTTTTCAATATATATATATATATATATATATATATATTTTTTTTTTTTTAATACTCGTCTTGGTTTGGAATCTTTTAGGTGAAACAGATAAGGAATGAGATGAAGTTACTGGTGTATTTTTCCAGGTTAAAAATTCACTTTTGGGCAGGTTTTTAATGCTTTAGGTTTATTTTTATACTTTCAACTTGTCACTGTGCCCAGATTAATATTTACCAACTTAGGTGGTACTTATGGGCAGTTGCCTCTACTCCTGGTCCTCAGACCTTGCATTGATAGCAGTCAGTCAGCCTGATTTGAACAGTATTCTGAGCACTCTCTCAGAAGCAGGTTCAATGTTTAAGTACTATATACTGTATGTGCACATACAAGATGACTTTAGAAACTACAAAAAGTAGCCTGGGCCCTTTTGTATACAGAACACAAAATGTTTCTTATGCGTTTCCGGGGTTAGATTTGTCATCTCAGATGACAAGATATAAGATATACAAAAATAGTTTGCCAGTATGGTATATCAAGTTTGCTGAAAGCATTTTCTAGTTATCATTTTGTATGCATATTAGATATAAGCACTATTTAATATATAAATCAGTATAATTTCAGCATTGATTCTAGTATTTTTCTCTTTGTACCGGCTCTTTTAATTTTATTTCCTTCCTGCTTGCTGTCACACCTCTCTGTCACCTTTCTCTGGCGCTATATGACCTCGCTGTTGCGGCGCCTAATATCAATTCTCTGTACCGGTACTTGGACCACAAAACTATTTTGGCAACTCCAGATTTGTGGAGAGAGGTAATGGGAAGTTCATGATTCAAGAAAGGTGACAAGATAGAGCCTTTTGTATCAGCTTGGGACATTAATCAATTAGATACAAGGTAGAAGTAAGCCTCGTATGATATTAGCTTTGGAAAGCTAAAGTATGATACATAAAAATAGAATAACGTTAGGTTTTCCTCATTTCAGACCATAGATGCTGTGATCACCAGGCCCATCGATCAGTATGAGGATCGGAGGCCAGGCCAGAAGGAAAAAGCCAGACTAGCTGCTTCTTTCTCTGGCCTCCAGCGTCAATCTTCCCGTTTACACCACCAGCATCTGCCCAGAAGGGGACTTATGGATATGGAGTAGCCTTACCAATTTTTTTTGTAAAAGTAATTTATAATGTAAATAAAGGTTCAAATAAATTACGGACATGCATTGTTTACATCAGTCATCATTTTCATTAGTCTCTTAGTGGTAGTTGTACAGTATAGTCATGTAGTGGGTTACTAAACAATTTCATCATGAACAGCCAGCATAAGTATTCATCAAGGTCATGAGTTTTATGTCTACTTACCATCTTCATTAATGTATGTCTATCAGCTTAAGGCAGACTGAAAGGTACTGTATGTTCTTACCATATTTGTCATCTTGTCTCTTTTGTCCCCCTCTTTTCTTAGCTGAAAATTACATGTACAGTCGCGGCCATAATTCCCTTTCCACCCTCTTGGCCCCTAAATGTAGGTGTGAGTATCATGTGACACCTGGGATCTGTCAAACGTAGTGACCTGAGACTAGTCTCTGCCCATACCTCTCTCTCATTATTATTGGATCGGATGGAGGGACGGGGTAGATGTTTGTTTATATTGTAGCAGCCACATGTGTGGCCACTCTATATACCACACATATGGCTACTCCTGTATCACTAGGTATACCACTCCTAGATCCCTGGTCTATTCTTAGCCGGCCTGGTACGCTAATCCTCGACCCATGCAGACCTAAGCCGCTCCTGGGACCACACCTACCCGCAGCCAAGCCACCATAAGCCCCCTGGGGACAGCAGCTGTCAGACTCGGACCAAATATAAGGGGGGCAGCCAGCCCTGCTAGGACACTCACTCCAGCACCGAGAGAAGAAGGTCCCTGCCCACCGTCGTCCTGGCTGCCGCCACACCAGCAACCCACTCTCCTGCAGCGACTATGGCTCCCCTATGGCACGGCACGGCATGCCAGGATCTTACCATATTCTGTGTGACCTTTGTGTTCTACCAATAAACTGTATTGTGTATCCTAGAGTCTGTTCACCCCGGTTAGCAACGCAAGGCATCCCTTGTCGTTTCAAGTAATGGCCCCTAGGGGAGTTGGAGTAGTGAAGAAAGTGAACACATCACTCATAGTTTTTTATCCTCACATTTTCACTTATCAGTAAATAATAGAAAGTTGAAAGGAAAAGGGACATAAGACATACTGTGAGCGAGAGAATATGAGATGGGGAAAAGGGGATGAAAGTGTATGACAAAGACAGACATGTGTTTTCGTGTGTGTGTGTGTGGAAGAGGAAGGGGAGTAGGGAATGAAGGAAGAAACATTCCCTTAATTAAGAAATCCCTCTCCCCCCTCCCCCTCTCTGGTCATATTGATTGTTGAAGGGATTAATAGGAGACTGTGGACAGCTACAGGTTCAACATGGGAGTGTGAATGTGCACTCTAATATGCATCATGTTAGCCACACACACTTGTGTTTACATGTGTGTGCGTGTGTGTGACACACTGCACCTGGACCTGACTAATCTCTCGTTACCTTACCGCTTACCATCGTCTGCATATTTCTTTTTTTATGTCATACACTTTCATCCATTATTCGCTATCTCATATTCTCTCGCTCACAGCATGTCTTTTGTCCCTTTTCCTTGTCGGTGCGACAATAAGAGAAGGGGAGGGAAATGTATGGAACGTAATAAAAAATAAGAAAGAAAGATATGTGCAATGAAAGGAAAGTAGCGAGAAATAAGTCAGGTCTGGGTGTGTGTTCATCTGTATGTCTTGTGTGGCGGTAACCACCCACCTAGGAACCTCTCTCTCTCTCTCTCTCTCTCTGATAGTTAGTTGGAACAGACAATATGCGTTTCAAAAGTGTGGAGAGGGGGCGGGTGCAGAAGAGATTCGGGTGGGGAATGGAGAGGTAAAAGAGAGAGGAGAGAGAAATTACGTGTATGAGGAAAGTAAAGGAAGGAAAGGCTAACGGTGGTATTCTTAAAAAAATCTTTCCCTTCAAAAGCATGGGAAAGAAATATATCACTAATTTTCTATTCTTAATGATTTCCTTCCTCTCCTGGCCTTAAATTCCTTCCCTTGAATCGAGTATATTATTGGAACATGAAAGAAAAATTTACCCCATTCCTTCAATAATTCTTTTGTTGTATTTTATCATTTACTTTTGATGTTTTCTTTATAACATCATAATATATTGGAAACACGTGTAAACAGTATTGTATCACCGAAGAAAAAAGATTTTAGTAAATAAATGAGGCATTTCTTCCAAATTTCTAAAGACCTGCCATACTCGGTTCAAAATTTGTGTTGGACTGGGTTGTATACGTCATTGGTCAGGTGTCTCCTGATTGGTCCATATACTCACCTAACTCCACCCTTCCACCCCTACACCACTAATCCTCTCTTGACACCATGCTGCTCGTGGTGGTATATGTTTGTATATTATTTATCATTCTTTTATTCAAGATATACAATTTTATTTATACCATTAGTCTCAGCAATGATTGTAGTGTCCAGATATATTTGTCACAACTCGATATAACATTAAACAAAGAAATTATGACGAGTAGAAGTGAACAAAGTTCCCCACTATATTTATACCACTATTATTATCATCGTTTTCCTACAGGAAATATTAAATCAATGATGTTATAAAACATTTCATCGCATAAAACAAAACCTCGTGAGCACAGCGTGGATGTGTTTATTGTTTATATTTTGTGCCCGGAGGGCTCATAGACGTACAAACGCACACACATTTATCATTTCCATGGCACAGGGCTATCAACATGTAAACTTTTCCTTCCTTTCCAAAGAATTCTTTAAGCATAATGAAGGGAGGGAAAAATCCTTAGAAGGGAAAGATATATGTAAGGAAAGATTTTTTTTTAAGAATACCACCGTAAAAGAGAGAAAACGGGTGTAGGAAAGGAGGGTAGAAGGGCTACTCCTTAGGTCGTCTGCAGTGCTTATCATTATAAATAGGAAAGGAAGGGAGGAAGAAGAGATGAAGGAAGGATATGCTAGAATTTCAGTTCCTCTATTGTGACTCACTCACTTTAAACTCTTTTCTTCTTCCCTTCTGAATGAATGAGAGATAACTGGGATAGGAGAAAGACTGAAATTATTAGAAATATAGATAATCAGATGAATAAGAGAGACAAGGAGAGTACATGTAGGAATGGAAGAAAGAAAGGAAAGGAGGGAAAAGGTAGTGAGAGAGGAGTGAGGTCGAGGTTTGACAGGTCAGAGGAGCGACGTTGTCACTTCTACACTTACCCAAGATCTAGAATACACTTACCCACCTAGAGGGTGGAAAGGGATCTATAGCCGCGACTGTACAGTATTAAGTATTAAATATCTGATGGATGTCTGAGAGATGAAGACAAGCAAGGGTGGCCTGGGTGTGGAGGCTAATGCTGAAAGGAGTAAAATGGTCCTTGGTGACATGCTTGTTTGCAGAAGATACTGTGTTGCTAGCAGAGAGAGTGGGGGTGGTGAACGAGTTTCATGGTGTATGTAAGAGAAGGATACTAAGTGAATATTGGTAAAAGTAAGGTAGATGGTCTTTGACTCGGCAGAGTCAAAGTGATTGATTTTGCAACACCCTATAGGGTGTGGATGCCTACTGGGACTAAGTAGATATCCTCTCACCTTGGAAGGTTAAAACGACTGGTACCCAAAAGGTGTCATCTACAGCAGCAGACCTTGTGGTGCAGGTCACGAAAGTTATTCACCTGACCTGATCATGGAAAATTTTAGATAAGAGGTAGAAAGGAATGGTAGCATCATGGCTTGAGGTAGTGATTATGAACGTTAGATCCACAGCTATTCACAGTCAGTAAGAGTATCTGATCTTAGTGGCAACATAAAAATACACCATGTGTTATGTACTAAAGATTGAGTGTATGCAGAGGCAAGAGCATGTGTGCGGGTAGAGGGTGATCTAAGTAAGGGTTTTAATATTAGTATCGGGCTTAGACATGGGTGTGTTATGTCACCATGGCTATTCAATATATATATGGATGGTTGTATGAGAGAGATGAAAGCCAAAGTGAATGGCCTGGGGGCGAAGCTAACAGTGAATGGAGTAAATTGGTCCTTGGAGGCAAGTTTATTTGCAGATGACACTGTGCTGATGGCTGAGAGTGCAAGGGAGTTACAGAGGGTGGTGGATGAGTTTCAGTCCTTGTGTAAACGAAGGAAACTAACGGTGAATGTTGATAAAAGTAAATTGATGGTGTTTGAGAGGGCAGAAACTGAAGTGATTGACTTTGCCACACCCTACAGAGTGGGAGTGCCAACTACGACTGAGGCCCGTAGTTTAAAAAAAAATAAGGGCCCTTACTGGAGCTCTATGAATCCTCCAAAATAATCCAGGCCACAGAACCCTTCAGTATTTATAATACGGAATCTGTTGCCCGGAGTGTGAGGTAACTCTAGGGGGTGAGAAAATTGAGGAAGTGAAGGACTTTAAATACCTGGGTACAGTTCTATGGAAGTATGGAAGGAGAAATTAGGGAGAGAACAGTGAGGGGTAGACAGGTCATAGGATCACTGGGGAGGATTATGAAGGGTAGAAGTGTGAGTATGGAAGTGAAAAGGAGACTACGAAATAGTATAATCCTGCCAACACTGACATAAGCGTCAGAGACATGGACATGGAGTAGGGCTCATCAGTCTAGAATAGGTGCAGTGGAAATGAGTTACTTAAGAGGAGCATGTGGACTTACTAGGTGGGATGGAGAGAGTAATGAGTGCGTATGAGAGATGTGGTATGAGTGAGAAGGGTGAGTGTGGGGTGGTTGAGAGTGAAGCGTAATACACTGAGGTGGTTTGAGCACGTGGAGAGAATGCAAGGTGAGGAGTTTGTATAGGTGTATGAAAGTTAAGTTGTGGAACCTGGTGCGATAGGTAAACCCCCGGTTAAATGGCAGAACAGAGTGGAAGAGTATGTAAGGGAGAGAAACATGAGGGCAGAGGAGGGCTTGACCAAATAAGGCGGGAATGTTGGAACAGGGAAAACTGGAGACACTTCTGCCGTGGCCACCCCCTTGGGGGGAGTTCTCAGAGGGAGCGAGGCGTCAGAGATATAGATAGATAGATAGATTGAGTGTATCAAAAAAAGGCAACCACCATATACTCCCTAATCTCAGGGCCTATATTTCCGAGGTAAAAATAAATATATAAATAAACCCCTCTCCCGCTCAGGACAAAACTAGGGTCTTTGCAATAAAATGAACAGACATTTTGTCCGGAATTATCCATGTAGGCTATCCACATTCACAACATACTATACTGTAACTAGTACTGCATACTTAATATTGCACGAGTGACAGTATATTTCTTGAATGGATAGAAACTGCTGTGATATTCCTTTTTCACCTGTGCCAGAGAGCAGTAAATTGTGGCACCCAACACTACTGGAAGACATATAATACTCTACATCCCGGAAAACGACAACAATACCTTCTGTGATAACTACTAAAATGGCGATGGTGCCGGAAGCCAGCTATTAGTTATAGTTAGAAGTTTGGGGATTTATATATAAGTGGTTTCTGATAATGTTTAAGCAAGTACAGTACATTGTTAATGATCCTAATATATTCGAAGTCGAACGCCTCGTATAAACAACCCCTTTCTTCCCTCTTGACTATACCCTCTTCCTTATTACTTGCTTCTCTTCGGTACTCTTGATGCTTCTCTTTACTGTTTTTGATGCTTCTCTTAACTACCAGCGGGAAGCATTGCTGTATATGCAGTTTTATAAAATGAGAAGGGGACAGATTTTTACAGAAAGGTGAATGCAGAACGAAATGATAAGTTGGCAACACTCGACACAGGTTGACAAGCTTTGTCCAACGACCTCAAGGCTGGAACCATACTTATTTATACGGACTTTCATCCCCTGAAATGGGAGTAGATATCACCCCATGTCAATGTTGTCCATTTTACTTTAAGAACCCTGTGATGGTGGCTTCTGATTCCTCCTGACTATGCTACGAAACAAGCTCATTTAATGTAGGTGGTGGAGTTTCGTGGCAATGTTTGAAGGACTCTCTAACCTCCAATATTCTGACTACCAAAGCCTTGCTGACTATACATCAGTGTCCCATAAAATTATCTTGTATTACCTACCCACCCCTCTCTCTATTATGAAGGTGCATTTACCCCAGGTCTGCATATTCCTTCTAGTATATTACCAGTGGGTAAAATTTTGTAGTATATGTAGATAAATGGAATTATAAGAGTGTATTATTATGTACTTGTCTCACATTAATTAAAGCGTACTACAAATGTGTAATATTATGTGAAATTCATGCAGTATAATATCCACAAATATTGTTGATTGCAGTTATACACCGTTGATAAGTAATAATTAAGTTGAAGGCTGGCCTGAAACTTTTGAGCACGACTGTACCATATCCTGTCTCCACTCCCAGCGTGTCCTTCCTCACCCCATCATGCTTGTGAGTGTGTAATGAGTTTGTGTGTATTCCCGCTGTTCTTTACCGCGGTTGCTGTATATTTCTTTCCGTTTTCTACATTTTAGATTTCAGAACAGCTCCAACTACACGACACAAACATATATATGGAAATAAGCACTCATACTACCTATATATCAACAATTCCTGCCGTCACATCACATTAAATTAAGCACAAATATACAAAGCTCCTCTGTGGAGTGGACATATTTTACATTGGCTATAGCTCCACCAACCCTTCTCCCTGTGGAGGGAATGCTTGCCCTTTTATGATGGGGTAGAAATTCATTCAGAAAAACGAACAAACAAACAAACAAACAAACTAACTTGTGGTTTGTACCATAAAACCAGTCCCCGGGACTAACCCGCTGCCACAGCCGGCCAGTTGTCGGGGCTTCTCAAGGCAACACGAATCTTTGTGGGGTGATGGCGTAGCATTAGCAAACACACACACACACACACGAACCTTGGACAGTCAGACGGTATGATCGGGGTAACAAGAAGGTTTCTTCCTCTTTCACATATAAATGATGCTGCCTGAAATGCATTTATACGCTCACTCGATATCTCTCACAACACTCTCTTGCTGGGTATTCCACAGACCAGGGTCAGGCCTGTACATATAAAGGTCCTAAGCAGGATTTGGTTTGGGACTCCCCTTATTTTTCTTTAATTTTCCTCAAACTTCCTTGTAAGTTTCAATTCAGTTTTCATTTTCAAAATGTGTGTCATGCTCAGGCTCATGCTCCCTGGATGCTTTGGGGCCCAAATTATGGTTGGATCACTGCTCTGCCATTAACCGTCAGTGTTTTAACATTAGTACTTATTGATTGTTTCCTGGGAGTAATATTTGAGGGACACTAAAATGGCTCAATAGAAATGTATCCTTCTTAGGATCGGATCTGTTTTGTAAACAAGATGATAGCAGAAAATTTTGTAAGTTAGTAAGAGCTACAAGACCCATATACATGATCTACAGTAGCTCGGGTGGACTTCAGTTCTATCGTCTGGCCCATTACTATTCTTCAGTCGCCACCCAAGTTATCCACTTTCTTCCCCACTGTACTTGAATAATATAAGAGTCTCTCTTCCTCAGTACAGTACAGTAGATTCCCGTTCGAAATTGACTTTCCTAGAATTAGATTCTCCTAGAATCCTGCGAGGAATAATGTTAATATGCAGTAGCCATATGCAATTACCATTAGGGAAACATTTTTAATGGTTAGAGACAAAACTCAGTGTTACTCTTGCAGCAAATACCAATAACTCAATAACTGGGTAAATTTAGGAAAACTTTAATTCTTTCCGAAACTAAGATAAACAAAAACTTGTCTGGCGATTTCTTTATTCTGAAACAATGTATATCGTAAAGGAGTTTCCCATAGTCTTAGGGTACAACTCACACTTGCCTTTCTACTGGTATTCTAACTGTATTAATTAACAATTCCCCACATCTCTACGCACCTCTTCCCAATCACCCCACAGCCAACAAGTGGAAGGATTTCTTACTGTAATCCTCCCTAGTGATAACTGGCACCTAGTACGCCATGTCTTTTGTGTAAAACTGGTACTAATTTGTCATGTCACTAGTGAATACATGCTATTTCCCTAGCGAGAAACCTAGTTCTGCAGTAAACTAAAAGAGCGAAATTGATAACAGGCCTTCTTTTAATTAACCCAACACACTACTCGTATATTCTGATCAACATAATCTCTGGCACATCATAGTAATCCACCACCATCATTGTCAATACTACCACTACCCTCATTCATTCACGGTATTTCCTCACAATACACTTCATAACTTCACCATTTTCACTCTAACTACTGGTTTTAATTAATAAAGAAATTATTTATATAATAATTACGACTTGAACATAATGGGATACTATAACATGACCCATATTTTTGTACTGTTGAACAAACAGAGAGAGAGAGAGAGAGAGAGAGAGAGAGAGTTACAAGGAGTTACAAAGAAAAGAAGTACCCTAGGGGACCTTATGATCCATACAAAGAGGGTACCTGTGGGTTTAGTTGCGCAAGTAGGCGACCGTCCTCGAATGTGTCATGTGAAACCATTAAGGAACACTCGCACAACGGCTTAAACACCTAGACGGTGATTTAAGGCTTTAAGAGGCTTTTAAGGCTTTGAGAGAGAGAGAGAGAGAGAGAGAGAGAGAGAGAGAGAGAGAGAGAGAGAGAGAGAGAGAGAGAGAGAGAGAGAGAGAGAGAGAGAGAGAGAGAACCAGACATGCCACACTATGCTAGTAATTCAGTATGTTTAGGACAGATATATCATTCATGGTTGTACATCTCACTATTGGAATGATCTACCGGTACACTGGTTATAGAAAACTCCCTGTCTACTTTGTACGTAATTCTAATTGTCCTTTGTTATTCTTACTTATTTAATAATTATCCATCTGCTAATCTACTGTATATAATATAATGTATATCTAATTCTATATCTTTTTTTATTCATCCATCCTTCTAGTATCTGTCAAGCTACCTGTTTGTATATATATTTATCTACTTATCTATTTATTCATTTACATCAGTATCTAACCATCCAGCCATCTATACTTCATACATGTACCGTAGAAACTCAATGGCACTATTGTTGTTATCATGGGAGGTCGAGTAATTTGTTGTCCCGGTAGAGGTCTTGGGTGGCTTGGTACATGAGTGATACAGCTTCCACTGCCGCAGGATGCTTTTTCCTCAGCTCATCCTCTACTTTGGCGTCTCCTCGGGTCACCTGTAACACACACACACACACACACACACACACACAAAATTATCATCAACAGTGTAAACAACAACACCAACAATGAAATAATAATAATAGGAGAAAAGTCCCCAATACCCTACATTCAGACAGTAACAAAAACTACATGTAAACACTGTATTCAAAGACCAAAACAAACAAAATTGCAGTAGTATACACTTAGTTGCCAATATAATCTTGCCCGTGCTTCCCCTTTTGTTTGTTGTTGATTCGTTCTGTTTGATAGTGTGTGTGTGTGTGTGTGTGTGTGTGTGTGTGTGTGTGTGTGTGTGTGTGTGTGACTGCAGGGTTACACAGATAGTCAGGTGTGGATCTATATGAAAATATTTCCAGTGCTGTGCCTCGTTAATGGCAACCTGTGTTTAGATTTTGGGAGAGATCCGGATATAGTTCCAGGAAAATTTTCAAATATTATATTTTCCTTGGCGGGCGGAAGTAATGAAGGTGATAATCGATGCCTTTTCCCGTAGACTTTCATGACCTGTTGAAGGCAAGTTTTGTCTCTGAACGCGTTCTTGTTCCTGAATTAATTTTTGCCAAAAAGAAGATAACTATAAAATTAATTTGTATGGACAGTTGTGATATATTTCTTACCCTGTCAATGAGGACCTGTCTTCTTGGGAGCAGGAGGAGCACTCCAGTGAAAGTCTTAACTAAAACCTTGCTTTGGAAATTGCCCAAGGTATTCCGGTACAATCGCGACACTCGCCTGCTGAAGGAGTTTTCGTCCTCACTGGTTGTAAACAACTCATCTATGAAGCCTCGTATCAAGTCTGTTCAAAAGAGTTAGAAAGACCCATTGTAAGTATCTTGGTACTACATACTACTCAGATTATTACAGTATATTCATGTCTGAGAGAATCTTCAAAACAGAAGTTGGAGTTATAAGCGGCATTAAAGTGTCAAGAGGGTCTTAAATTGGCCCTGAGAATTAAACTGAGCATGGAGGTCACTAACCAAGTGCACGATGAAGTCTGAGTAGTGTTCTGCAGCCCAAGTTGGTGGTAAGGAGGTTGTTGTCCATTTCATATTTCACCATAGACTGGATATTGATGTAATGTTTACCGCTGCTCCCCGCTAACAGCTTTTCCAATAACTCTACCTGAAAAAAGATTTACATAGTTGTAAAGTCCTTAGGCCTTTGTAAACCAGACTCTGAAAATCGGTCATTTTACAGTACAGTATATATGCGCAGACACACAAACGCGCGCGCGCACCACGCAGAGCACCCACCTTCCTGTTATTGTATTGTACAGTCACGCGCAATTATTTCCGCTCAAGGGTTACTCCTCCTCACATCTACCCAGACACAGGGTAGAGTGGAATCGGAGCTCGTATTGTAGGTAGACGCCAGTTAGTGATTATTTCTCATGGGGGGGACGGGGGGGTGAAAAAGGGTAGACTTGATACACGAGCTCCGAGCCCCTATTTCCCTGCATGTGTCCGGGTAGAGTAGGGAAGGATATGAAGGTGTAACCCCTGAGTAGGACTTAGTACGTGTAACTATTCCCAATAATGCTCGTTCGAAGCAAGCCATTATATACAGATAGAGTGGAGAGGGTTGAAGTCAAGGTTATTTTCATACGACACTCAGGCAACATTATAATTATTTACATACTCGTATACATAAGGACCATTTAATTTACATACGACAGATAAGACATTATTTTACCTTGGCTGAAACATCTGTGGCTACAAACTGGAAAAATGGTCCCAGCACCTGGAAGATTCTGCAAAAAAAAAATTAAAACAAATATTTACCAAATGGTAGAAATACAATCGACAGAGCTATGCCTTAATAGACCAAGTAGCTCAATGCAAGAGCGGCATGATGTTGCTCTACATTCTCAATCACACCGTCCTATGAACAGTGAAGTGTTGAAATTTTCCTTTTTTTTTTAATGCAGATGGATTTTAGGGACTAGGTATCTGTGCCCTAGGGGTAATACATAACACTTTAAACAATTTTCTTCCAGAATAGCAAAGTGTTGATATTTACTTGTTCATTTCCTTGTAGGCGTGGAGGTATGGCTGCAGCTGGAGTCTACCGTCCTCGCTGGGGGTCATGCCAGAGACGACTATATCCAGGTTCAACACTTGACCCTTCTCCTCATCGTCCATGGCACCTCTCATCTCAGGTGGTCTCACAGTGGAGTGTATTACCATAGGGATGACCTGTACCACCACAGTTACAAAAATATAAGACTTGACTGAAGTGTACAACATATTATGACCGTCTTCACAGTAGCTGCTCTCTGTTTAGTTCCATTTCCAACCACTTATATCCTTATTCACACCACTATGTACTACACTAACCATCTACCATGTACTACACTATCCACACTAACCAACCACCATATACTACACTATCCATACTAACCAACCACCATGTACTACACTATCCACACTAACCAACCACCAAGTACTACACTATCCACACTAACCAACCACCATGTACTACACTATCCACACTAACCAACCACCATGTACTACACTATCCACACTAACCAACCACCATATACTACACTATCCACACTAACCAACCACCATATACTACACTATCCACACTAACCAACCACCATATACTACACTATCCACACTAACCAACCACCATGTACTACTATCCACACTAACCAACCACCATGTACTACACTATCCACACTAACCAACCACCATGTACTACTATCCACACTAACCAACCACCATGTACTACACTATCCACACTAACCAACCACCATGTACTACACTATCCACACTAACCAACCACCATGTACTACACTATCCACACTAACCAACCACCATGTACTACACTATCCACACTAACCAACCACCATGTACTACACTATCCACACTAACCAACCACCATATACTACACTATCCACACTAACCAACCACCATGTACTACACTATCCACACTAACCACAACTGTTACAATATTTAGTAGCCGTCTTATCGTCAAGATCACCACATTAGTGTTGTTAAGCCTTCATATTTTTCCTATGTCTTTGGCTGATAATATATGTAAATATAAATATGTTATATGAACGTAATACATTGTAAATAAAATTGTCAACACAGAATTCTGCGCAAAGCCTTTGAATGTTATCCTGTAGTTGGGAAAAATTCACTGCACTCAAATTCTTGTATCTGAAGCATCCATTTCCATGAGGTAAATTCTCCCATGACCCACAGTTCATTCCAACACATCCCTGTACAGGACACCTCGGGCATTGCCTATCCCCCTCACTCGACAACCAGATTGTTCTTGAATTAACTGCACCAGTTTCTCAGATGCATTTTCATGGGATAGTCTCCGCTCCATCCCTTATTACTCCATCCATTCATTACACTCATTTATCCCCCACCCCCACTCGGACGGTTTCGTTAATAGGATTTAACTACCACTAACACAACAAGGACCAGCAGTTTCTTGCTTTTTACCCTTGCAAGGGGCTAACCTCATTTTCGGTACAATATTCGTCCAATGCCATGTGTCCCCTTCCCATTTCCTTACTCTTCAGCCACTAAGTACCTTAAGCAGGCACAAGGAAACATTATAGTTAAAAGATTCGATACATACAAGGTGATACAAGCAGATATTACACCCCTCGTTTTCATGTATTTCTACGAGTATTGCTTTAATAAGTGAGAACCTACCAGCAACCCATTAAATTAAATTTCTACTAAACTACGTGAGAGGAAAGCTGTCACGCGTGTTTATCAAGGTCTCCCTCGTGTAATAGGAAACTTTTGCTGAGAGACTTATAGGACGATACATTACGGCACACAACACGTGGCATTCTGAACCACGAATTCACGCCTTCTGTGACAGTGATCGTTGCGAAAAGTAGAGGAGAATCAATTATTTTTTTAGAGCCTGTAGACCTCACTGAGTTTACTGACCCTTCCCGATTGTTCTTTGGCAAGGGTTAGATTTTTTTTCCAAGACACGCGGCCGTCTTATACTACGGTAGTTCCTTGTTTCGTCTCCCAGAAAAAAAAAAAAGCAAAGGAGAGAAAAATGGCCTGTAATCAACGTCATTTTCATTGGGCTTCTAAAACACTCTTGCTCTCCGTCTTCTGTCCGCCTGTTCCATCTCAATTTTGCTAACTTTGTGATCCATCTTTATATCTCTGTCTGACCTGTCTTCTCCATCCATCATTTTTAGTTGTTGTTATTGTGGAACTCTAATTGTCCTTCCATTATCAATTCCGCGCTTGACTTGACCTGCCCATCATGACCATTTAATTCTTTTTGTATATACAGTATACGTCAAAATACCCTCAAGTTTGGTTTGGTCCTTACTCTATCATACAATACAGTACGGTAAACTTTTCCTGTATCTCATTGTTATACCCAGCAATTTTTTCTCCATCCTTTTTGGCACGAACGTTCCTGAGTTTTTTGTTCAGGCTTGGAATTTGTATGACTCCCAGGTTTGTGGTCCTTAAATTAAACTGGTGAGACACATTGATTGAATACACTTTTCTTATTAAGGCGAGGAGAAATTTTCCGAATGCACTCCCTCCAACATCAAATACATGAAATACACACGAGCCTCGAACCAGGCAGTACAGCTGTTCTGAATCTTTCTACGACTTTCACCGAGGTAAAAAATATATATACAGCATATAATAACAAATAAAACATGCCTCCACTATTATCGCTGCGCTGTAGAAACAACTTATATTGGAATGAAAAAGCTACAGTGCCAGTTCATGTCAATATATAGGATACCGTATTTGGTTACTTGATTAAAGGGAGATGTGCATAACGACAACACGAAAATGCGTTCGGCGCCAAAGTTTATAGAAACCACACAGCGCTGAATCGAATAACGGGGCTCTGTAAACCAAACATTCTAGACTAACCGCAGTATAACTTCTCCAATGCCGCAGTGAAGGTTACTGACAACTCACCTCCTGACTCACAGCTGTGTTACAGCTTGCTTGGGAGTCTTGGCACAACTGACTGGCTTTGTCTGATGAGCGACGACGACGGAGATATTCCTCCCTCTACTCTCGGGGACGCAGTGTCTACCACTGTCTGTCTAGCTTCTTCCCTAGCTTGGCGTTGCTTGGGGTTGCTATATCTCGCGACCACTGCTATTCCCACCCACCAGTAGCGAATAAAACAAACAGTGAGAGAACTTCATAGACGTGTTACCGATGTCGTCACTTCCGGGGGATGGAGTGGCGTGCTGGCGGTCATATTCAATTTGGTGAGGCAGTAACGTAAGCCTGCTCGACAGCGGTTCTGCATCCAACTACATCAACTGAATAACTAAGGGTATTATATATAGTGCCGGTTTCTTTCTGATCCCTAGTGACGTGCAGAGATGTAGAAGGTGGCTAGTCTGGTTTTGTGCCATTAAACGGAGAGCATGTGGAGTTTCCTACCAAGGATGAGAACCAAAAGGCAAAGAGAGACTGTGACAACCCCTTCACTGTCACCATCCTTGTACAATAACAGTAATGGAGGCTCTGGGTTCGTAGTAATGGTACGTGACAGAAAATCATCTATAAGCAATACATAGAAGATGAAAAATAACAGTTGAAAATGCTGTGTCAGTTATTTGACAACGAATCCTTTATTTTTAATTAGAACTTGGAAGGACAAGTACAGCTAGAAGTGCAAAATATTATTGATCAAAGACCGCATATAGTACAAAGGCGAGGCTGTGACAGGGTTATACAGACGAACTTCATCCGCGCGCGTCACTTCTGTCCTCCCAGTCGATGGCAGGGTCAAGTATGTTTACAAACAAATTCGTCTACAGTATAGTCTCTGTTCGTTTTTTTTTTTTTTTTTTCCACAATAACACATTTCAGTCTTCAGAGTAATCATGTAATTCACTGCCAATACCTGTCACAGGCTGTACAGAGATCAACTAAACTATTTATTGTATGCGTAAAATATTACGTCCAGTATTCTCATTGCAGTATTTTTAAGGTCTTCGCGATTATTTTATATACTTGTCGCCTTTCGTGATTTCAGATTCATCTTGATTCCATTTTGTTAAAAGTTAGTATTAGACCCTCTCCACAAGTGGTCACGTTGGCCTTGGTGGTAGGATACTCTGGCACTAGAGGAGCTTTGTTGAATTATTACCTTTGATTAACAGGCAATTGAAAGCATTTTGAAAAATATAAATTCCTTAAGTGGTGCACTTTATTTACTTAAATCTTTAGAGGAACTTTTATGTACCATACATGTGCGGTTCGAGTGTGCGAGATGGTATGTATATGTTTGTGAGAGAAGTGGCAGCGGTGAGGACAGGAATAGGCTACAGTTGATGACCTTGAAACAGACCACAACAACTCGCATCTGCTCTGCCTCACCCCAGGCCCCAACAGTAACAAAAACTACATGTAAACACTGTATTCAAAGACCAAAACAAACAAAATTGCAGTAGTATACACTTAGTTGCCAATATAATCTTGCCCGTGCTTCCCCTTTTGTTTGTTGTTGATTCGTTCTGTTTGATAGTGTGTGTGTGTGTGTGTGTGTGTGCTGGATGCCGGTAACACTTGAAAATTGCCACACTGCCTTCCCTCCTTCGAATTTCGCTAACTGAGTGTTTGACTGAAAGACTCAGGTGTAGTAAATAAGTCACCGTGAGTGTAGTAAATATTTGTGTGCGTGTAGTATATATAAGCGTGTAGTAAATAAGTGCGTGGCACTGAGTGCGTATGTAGTATTCACGGTCTGGTAGTATTCGAGTATGTGCGTGTGCAGTAAGGCTGGTAGTACAGTACGGAATATTTTTCCGTACTCCGTACCTGGTTGCCTTACCGTACCGTAATTTCGTACCGTACCCTTGTTTGTGTTTCCGTACCGTTCAGTAAGGAAAATATACCGTACCGTAATTCCGTACTAATATCGTACAATCTACAGAATTAACTTACATAGATAAAATTATATGAAATATTGCTATTGCTGTTCACCTTATTTAAGACAAGCCACTACCATTCACGTCCACAATTCAAATTTGCTATGTGTCGCCTACATAATTATCATCAATCAACTCAGGCTAACAGTTTCAGAATTAAATATGACGTACTGTATGGAAGTACATCTTGATTCTTCAAAATGTTTATGTTGATTTCTGTAACGGATGTGTAGCCTGTAGGCTATGTTTTATATTTAGGTGGATAGTAATATTATCATATGAGAGCTGTGACTCATGCCATTTGCCCCGAAATCCAACAATGACACACCGACCACGTGTCCACCAGAATAGTTGGTTTGACTTTACATGATGGGTACCGTCTGGTGGCCGGTACTGGTCAGTGATCAATGTCATTTCACTCATCACACAACCAAAGTGACCTCACTGAACCACTCAAGTGAAGCCTCAAATTGATATTACTGAAAAGCATTAATACAGATAACGGGTCGTATTTTTTAACCTGTAATACGGTACGGTACGGAAATTTAGCAATTTTTCCATACCTAAATCGTACCGTACAGTACTCTGAGGAAAATTTCGTACCGTAATTCCGTACCGTACTTTTTTTTTTATTTTTTTTTATCAAATACCATCCGTATTATACCGTATTCCGTACCGTACTACCAACCAAGATTAACTCCAATACATGAAATTATAAGCATAGTACAGGATGCCATAAAATATCTAAACACATTACTCGTAATTATTCAAACAATTTAAGAACACCCTGTACTAGACTATAAAAATCAACTGACAAACTGGGAGTGCCGGGAAAGTTGGAGGCAGCAGAAATTTCCTAGTTCCTTTTATATCCTGTAAGAGTTAACCTTCGTGACGATAGACACGTATATATTATTTGTGAGAAAGCAATACAAATTAGACTCATTATGAGGGCACACTTCCAACCTTCCCGGTGGTTCGTAGGTGAGGGATAAAATGAGTTTGAGAGGTCACACCGATATCCTCAGGCCTACTATAATACCCTCTCCTCTAGCATTCCAATCCCCCCTTGTTATATCCAGGTCAGGCTACGACCATAACGACAATGTGGCCGTACCCCCTTTAGGGAAGGTGGCCAAATTGTGGGGGATACGTTAGGGAGGGTTCAAATTGGGGGGGGGGGGGTAAGTTAGGGAGGTGATCCAATATGGGGTGATGGTAAGTTTGGGAGGGGGTCCAAAATGGGGGTTGGGATAGCCTATGTTTGGGGGGTAAATTTGCTAGGGGGACCAAAATGGAAGAACGTGTAAGTTCGTGAGGTAGTAAATGGGGGCCCAGTATGTTTGAGAGGGGGTCCAAACATGAAATGAAATATTTCTGAAATAGGGTCAATGTACTTTTGAAGGGGGTCCATAATTTTGAAAGTGGGGGTTCCTACTTCGGGGGAAGGGGTAGAAATACAAGTGTCCACAATACCTTTATACTCCTACATCCTCAGCAGATCGACAGTAGAATAATAGTGTTCACAGACTGGCAAACCACCACAACCTTTAATGCCCTAACATACGTAAACCTGCCCTACCACTACACACCCCTCATCCATCCCACCCTGCATCTTAGAATAACTTAGGGAATAATCTTTTGTGGGCGAATTGAAGGCCATCAAATCCTCCAAACTATGTATGCTTCGAAACTGTATACTGAGATGTGTTTCCTGGCATAGTTTGGAGGGTTCAGTCACCATTCATTTTGCCTTTGGAGCCCTCCCAGGACTCCTAGCACACTAATAACCTTAATCAACAATAGTTCACTTCCACCAATAGGTTTAGATGGTCCTCTCAATGTTATGATGCTTAACCCTTCTGAATCAGTTATGTAGTTGTAACCACAAGTAATCTATAGGTTACAGTTCTTGCATTTGTTCTGCTTATTACAGGGTTTATTTTATTACTTACTCATCCATAAACACACGTGGATTCAAATCACACTAAAATACTAACATCCATCAGGAGGTTTAGCTTTCATTACCAGAATATTTAAATATTTAAAGGTAGAAATGGCTGCAGGATTTACCAAACAAAACTTAGCTTTTCTGTTTGTGGGAGGAGGGGAGGCTGTCCATCTCCATACGTCCTCTTCTCCAACTTGGCCAGGACCTATGAAAGGAAACACACACTCAGACAAAAACAGTACCCTATGTGAATAACATCCATTTAAAGGGATGGTACACTTTTGGCTAATTGGAGTGTCGATTCCTCCATAGTATGCCAGGTAACAGGACTACGGTAGTTTGGAGGAATCAGTTGCTCCAGATTTACCAACACTGTACTACCCCCTTAACCCTTGGAGTTCTAGTGGTGTTCAATACCATACGAATAATCCAACTAGATTGTGCCAGAGATCATTTATAGTTAAAATTAATGTTGATTAATCCTATAATACTAATTAACGATGTCTGACAGAGCAATCCTCTAATGTCAGAACCATTCATATCTTGCCACGCATCATCTGCTTTATTTTAAATACACAATACTATGTGTCAATAATATCTTATAGCCTTATATTTGTAATTACCTGCAAATTATTCGTCTCATAAGGCATTGGCACTCCAAGGGTTAAGGACCAAATGAAAATTACACAGATATACATTTATTCATTGTTATAAAATGTGAACACTCACCTCCTTGTTGTCATTGGGTGGCGGTTTAACTTGTACTTCATTGTTTAGACCATACATAGCTGGAAAGGGATGAATACTCACCAAAACTCACAACTAGCACAGCATTCTCACAGCCACAGTCAGGGGTGAATCCAACAAAACTTATACACAGTCCTGTACAAGTACACTCAGTACCTTATGACACTTAATCACATAGACACCCAGATGGAGATCAATTTCACAGAAATTTGCTGATAAGAAGTAAGGTACTGTATATTCCTCATAATGCACTCTGCAGCTGAAATATTAGAATGTGATAGCACAACACTATACAGTACAAGCAATACCAATAGTTCTTGTCACCCATTTTTAGGCACAATGCAAGAAAACTATACTGCATCAAACCCAGTGCTCTCTGACCACAAGGTTTGCAAGCACAGATCAATCATGAACCAGATATCTAATGGATACAAGGTAAAAGTGGGAACACTGCACCAACCCAATGCCTTCACTGAAAGGAAGGTACATGACCTCCCCTTGTTTTGATATCATCACTTAGCCTACACACTGTAAAAGTCATGGTCATATTTCTCATGGAAATTTTATTTTATTACAAAATTTATATGGAACTTCTTCACATTTTTTGTCTTGCAGGACTTACCAACTAAAAACACAACCAGGCAACTAATGCAATAACTTTGTACCAATAAAGAAGTACTGTATTGCTCAAGGCTAAATTCACCCAATTAGCCAAAAATACTATACTTACAGCAGGTACTAATGGTGAGAAGGTTAAGAGATCATTATATATACATTCCAGCTAATTAAAATTATTCTTACCTGATTAATTTAAGATTACTGTTAAAGGATGAAGAAAGAAGCCTGTGCTAGACCATTAAGACATTGTAATATAAGGGAGAAAGAGGAAGCATGTGGGAAGCAGATGGAAAGGAGGGAAGGTGTAAGAATTGAAAAGGAGTGGCTTGGGACTAAAGGGGTGCCCAAACCCTTAAAATACTACCCACATTACCACAAGCAATT
This sequence comes from Petrolisthes cinctipes, assembly GCA_033782935.1. Taxonomy (NCBI): domain Eukaryota; kingdom Metazoa; phylum Arthropoda; class Malacostraca; order Decapoda; family Porcellanidae; genus Petrolisthes; species Petrolisthes cinctipes. The sequence continues at coordinate 35,542 of JAWQEG010003389.1, read as the reverse complement.
AAGGGATGCTTCCTAGCACAACCTGCCATGCACCATTATATCTCCACAATATCTAACCCGTTAATGGTCTCGTATGCACAAAATTGTACATTTACAGTTTTTAAAATCCCTCTAGGCTAGGAATAAGTTGGATAAACTCTGGCTAGGTTCAACTCTTGAGAGATCTCCTGAGCCTGTGTAGTCGTTGCTGCACCACCTGGAGGTCTAGGAGGCGCTGAGGAGTTGTGATTGAGGCAGAGCTGGAGCTAACTGAGGTACTAGAACCAAGGGAAGAGTTGGAGGCATGGCGAAATAAACTGGAGGATGAGGCAGCAATGTATTGAGTAGAACCAGGTCCTGATACTTTAAGGAAAGGGGTGTCACTCAGGTCTGCTGCTGCAGATTTCATCTCACAAGGTTTGTTGGGGACAGGAGGCTTGGGAGGAAGGAGAGGCGTGATGGGATCCTGTATAACAAAATTGTTACTGAAGTTCAGGCCATCAGTCCTGGCAGGAGTGTGATTCTCTATGATTGCAGTGAAATCCTTCCACACTTCCTGATAATCTTGAGCTTCCCCCAGTGTCTGGCAACTACCTCCAACAATGCCATTATCACTACTCTCCACTTTCACCATTTCCTCTTCTTCATCACCCTTGAAAAGTCCAGAGTCCTGTCCTGGTGTGATGTCTGGGAAGTGTGGGTTGAAGGAGGCATGATGAAGTTTGATGCCATGAAGAACAGTGTTAGGAGAAGTGGAATCGTTTTCCTTGTCTTTCTCACTAAAACTCTCCCATGGGCATTTTCTCTTCTTGCCAGGTGAGGGAAGATGAGGAGGTGGGGAAGCCAAGTCACCCACCATAGAGGTCACGGTCTCCAAGATACCTGAAACACCATTAATATCACCATTAACTTCCATCATTATCAGTGTCTAGGATCAATAAAGACATAATAATTTTATTATACTATAATGATTATTGTAGTCTGAGTTAATGGCACTGTAAACTCTGTAAGCCTCTAAAAGCCTCAAAACAAATTCTCCTGGCTACCATCCTCTTGGATGAGGAGTGGAAAGGGATTGAGGAATTTTATTAAGTTAGCAGCACTATATGAAGCAACTCTCTCTAACAATATATTTCATATCACCATACTCTATAGGCTACACTTCGATCCAACAGTCTGCAGTTATAATTTATACTCAGTCTCAAATTCATCACAATTCAACACAAACACACAATCAAGTTACACTCTTTTACTATGAACTCCCACTTGACAGGCACTCAAAGATATTTGGCCTCACAAAGGACCTCCACATGACCTCATACCACACTATCTATAGCTCTGATGCCTTGCTCACTCCAGAATTTCCTCATGGGGATGGCCACGGCAGAAGTTTCTAGTTCTCCCTGTTCCAGCACTCCTTCCTTGCTTGGTCTGACAACACAAATATTCTAACCAGTTTTGTTAAAGCCAAAATCAACCTCAATGCACTAAGCACACTCACTTGTACAGTACTGTACCACCTTTGACCAATAAAAATAACCACTGAACTATCTTTGCAAGAAGTTCATCCAGACAATTATTAACTATGCTAGCTCAAGCTGGGCCCCAGTCACCTCAAATACCATCATACAGAAACTTCAAAAAATAGAAACGAAGCACTGAAATTAATACAATAATCAACACAAAATCACACATCAGCCACCTTCACCACAAAACAAGTATGGTATCCCAACAGTATAAAACACAGACACTTTTAATATAAGATGTGCCTAGTTCCTCAAAGAAACAATGCCCCTCTCACCCGAGTAACTTCAAGCTACAACACTACAGCACTAAAGACTCCTCTTCAAATTTCTACACATATACACAAATGCTTACACAATCACTTTTTGTCTCAGTCATACAGAATCTTTCCAACACAACAGCAAATGCCAAGACCACCCTCCAAGCATCCTTAAATCTGAGAATATCCTACCAAAAGAAACCAGAGCACACCCAGGAAGACAGTGATGTGACCTCCACCCCACCCTCTGAAAATATGAAGGGCCGATCTTATCTACTCTTTTGGGTACTGAAAGTTTTTGTATTATGAAAGAGGAATTACTTAAATGGATGCCTACTAACCCTGCAGTAAAACAAAAACATTATTACCAGTGATGAGGAACTGACCCGAGAGGTGATGGGAGAGTGTTTGGTGTGAGGGAGGGGCCGGGGAGCCATGCTCAGCAATCAGCTCTGACACCTCCACTAGGCTAGGGTTATGTTTCACCTCAGCCATGCTATAGTCCTCATCTGTTGAAGGCAGTCACTATTTATTTTATATGTTATTTGATGCAAAAAAATTAAAAGTCAGGGTAACTATGGGCAAACAACCTGAAATTTTGTTTACAGCATTCCTAAGGAAAGAGAGATACTGTATATCAAATTCCAGAGTGGTAGTGTACAAGTTGAAGAAATAAACAATGCCACTAAAACAAAGTACAGTACAATAATTCTACAAGGCTGATTCTTCACTCCATCATAGGATTAGCCACAGCAGAAAATACATGGTGTGAATTTATCATTGTAGAGGCTGTTACCCCCATTACAAGATGCCACTCACCTCCAAGCACCAGAAAGACTAGGTTGTGGGCTCAAAGTAACTACCTTTCTAGAGGGTCATTTGTATTGTGTAATGCTGTGAAGTGAAGACAGGTATTTTTGAGGCAAGATACAGCTAGTAAAGGTCTTTAATGTACAATATTTTCATGGATATGTATGGAATGTAGCTAGGGTTGGTCTGATATATCAAAAGTAAGAAATAGAAAAAAATGTAACCACCAACCAAGGTCTGGGAAAGGAAGAGGAACCCAGCCATTTGTGAATTCTCCTAACACAATGCTATTAGAATCTTCCATGCCTGTGCTGTCTGCCTACTCCTATCTATAATAATTCCAACCTTGAGAATTAAAACAAGCATATGACAAACAAATATTCATACTGATAACAGTAAATTAGCATAGATTTATGATATCATAAAACCTCATACACATTGGAACACAAATTAATAAGTACACTTTAAATATACTGCAAGATACTGTAGCCAGTTTCTTGGAGGCATTGGATATTTTAAACTTTAATCATCATCATCATCATCATATTCGGTTTAACGTCCGTCTTACATGCTGGCATGCGTTGGACGGTTTTTAGATATAGCCTTCCAAGCTAACCTATCTCTGGCCAGCTCTTTACTAACTCCTCTTTCTCTCAAATCTAACCGTATCACTTCCCCCCATGTTTTCTTTGGCCTTCCTCTACCTACTGAACCTGCTACATCAATTGCTCTACATCTACTAACCCAAGCATTCTCATCCATTCTCTCAATGTGACCAAACCACCGTAGTCTCTTATTCTGAACACATCTCCCAATACTGTCCAGATTTAATCTTCCCCTGAGTTCTTCTGCTCTAAGTCTGTTTTTAAGGCTTACATTACACATCCATCGTATCATTCTCATATCATTTCTCTCCATGCAACACATATCCTCGACCCTTACGGGCCAAGTCTCACTTCCATACATCATCACACTGCGCACACATGCCTGATAGACTCTGCCCTTGGTTAACAGTGGTAACGCTCTGCTGGTTAGTAATGGCAGAAGTTCCCTAAACTTACTCCATCCCCTTATAACTCTTGCCATCACACCAGCACCAGCTACTCCTTGTGCTCCAATGGTATCTCCAAGGTAGCAAAACTTTTCAACAACTTCAATTGCCTCACCATCCAAATATACTTTCTCAATGTCTGAGTCGTCAGCCACCGCCATTTTCTTACACCTCTTGCACATGAACCGCTTGTCATCTTTCAGTCTACCAGTAATTCCACTGCATTTCTTGTGTACCCAATGCTTACAAGTACCACAAAATATTGAGTTGCTCCCTACTCCCTTTCCACAAACTGAGCAGGGGAACTTTCCCTTTTCTGGGGGCTTACCGACATTGCAACCACTGATCATCACTTTCGTCTTAGTAACATTCACTCTCAGACCTTTACTTTCCAGAGCTTTCCTCCAAGTCTTTAACTTCACAAGCAGACCTTCCATTGTTTCACAAGTAAGCGCCAAGTCATCAGCATATAGCATCTCTTCTGGGCAACCTGTTCGAAACTCTCTGGACAATGCTTCCAAGATACAAATAAAAAGCAACGGACTCAGTACAGATCCCTGATGTACTCCAACTTTCACTTCAAAGCTATCACTGTATGTGCTGTTAATCCTCACATGACTCTGAGCATTCCTGTACATTGCTTGAACAACCTTCACCAACCACTCGCTAGCCCCTAATTTACGCAATGCCCACCAGACAACATCTCTTGGAACTCTGTCAAAGGCTTTCTCCAGATCAACAAAAGCAAAATAAAGGTTCTTCTTCTTACCAAGGAACTTCTCTTGCATTTGTCTCAAAATAAAAATAGCATCAGTGGTTCCACGTCCAGGCATAAAACCAAACTGCATTTCATCAATATTTATCTGACTTCTAATTTACTTTTCAACTATTCTCTCAACCACTTTCAGAACCTGATCCATCAACTTCAAGCCTCTGTAATTACCTCTATCCAGAGCTTCTCCTTTTCCCTTGTAGCAGTTTACAATTGTACTAAGTTCCCAGTCTTCAGGGATAACACCTTCTCTCACAATCTGATTTGTCAAGTTTGTGATCATCTCAATGCCTGTTTCATCTGAAGCTTTCAGCATTTCTGCGACAACACCAGAGGGCCCCGCCGCCTTACCCTTTTTCATCTTACTTACAGCTTCCCGCACCATTTCTTTCTCAATTCTTATGGCTGGTCCAGCTACTGCTTCTGTGACTTCAAGATTCTCTCTGTCCCGTGGGAATTCTGTATTCAACAATCTTTCATAATAGCATTTCCAAGCATCCTTCTTGTCTTGTTCATTAATTGCTAACACCCCAACATCATTTCTTATGCACTTCTCTCCAACAATATCCTGATTTGTCTTTGCCATCTGTTTAGCTATCCTGAACACTTCAATCTTCTCATCATCAAACATGGTTTGTAATATTGTTACAAATTTATTGGAAGGAAAAGCAGCCTGGCTGAAAATCAGTCACTCATTATGGTTGTTCATGGTGCCACACCAATGTCACTCATTCATAAGACATGAAGAAACAGTCACTGTACTCAGAGCACATTTTTCATAATTTTTCAGGTTTCAGTGTACAATTCCATAAAATATTATTTCGTGGAAAGAGCTTCACAATTTCAAAATTTATAGTGGACAGATTAAACTCAAATTGTAACTATTATATTGCTGTCCCTTTCTTCTCATATGGAATGTTTTAAAGGTGGTATGATGACCAGATAAGTCAAGCTAAAAGTTAGGTAATTTCCTTGACATTTAAACTCTTCCACAACAAATTATCTCACCTTGTTTTGGTGGTTGATGAGGTCTCACTACCAGATCTCCAGCCAGGTCCAGGTTGATCTCCTTTACCTGTACAGTGTGACAGTCATTCATTATCTGCCCTTAAAGAATACCCTGACACCACCTTGCATCTGTATTTCACTTTCTCTGACAATACTCTCACTCTGAAAACATTTACTCGCTTATTGACCTTACTCTGACAACACCATTACTCTCTCAACTCCAGACAGTTCTCTCATTCAATTGGTACTCCTGCTATATGCTAATAGGACAAGTTACTCTTTATAATTCACTTAAGAAATACCCATAGATGTATCCTACCTTTGTTCTTTTGTTAATTAAAATGATAATACCTTAACTTTTCTTAAAATTTGAATATTTTAATAAAAACAGAGATACAATAGGTGATGGAGAAAAAGCAAGAGAGAAAGACCTACTTTGAGTGTAATGTTCCTCCTACTGCCACGGGTAGAAGAGAGGAGGTTGGTGGAGCGGCTAAGAAACCGACTGATGTCAATGCTGGTGTCACACATTGCCACACTCTCACCCCTGCCATTGCCAACACCACCACTGGCCACCACTGAGTGCTCACCTAAGCCACACACGATGAGTGAAATGTAGGTCAGGTTATATGATAACATACAATAGAAGTTTATATGTGACAGATCAATGAAAAATTGAAAATATGTAATTGCATCTACAGTATACCAAAAAGAAAATTCTTATCTGATGAGGCAAAGATATGCAGTAACAACTTCTCAAATCTCAGACAAGGTCAAGGAAGATATGGAGTGAAGTGCTTCAGAAGAACCTGAAGCGACTAGCTAGAGCAGACGCTCTAAAACGAACCTACTTGAGGAATGCCATTGTCAAGTAACAAAAGGGTAACACATTCTTCCAGAGTAAACGATGCCTCAAATAACTAAATGAACAATATGAAATACAGAGGCCCAAATTTAGGTTAAAGCTAAACTTTACTTCACTGCTTACTGTCCTAAGAATAAAATTTTCACTGTTTCATCAGCTTAATAAAATCAGACTGCAAAATTATACAAGCACTGTACAGTACTGAGCAACCTCCCAGCCACACTCGCACCTGAAGTGAGGGGCCGCCACTCTGAGAGTTTAGAAGAGGACCTGAGGGATCTCCTAAGTTGTCGGTGATGAAGTGGAGGGGCTGCTGGAGTTGGGACAGGTGTGGCCAAGTCCAGAGGAATGTCGTTAATGTCTGAGGTCACTAACTGGTAGCGCTCAGTTTCTGTAAACACAACACATCATCAACATCAATACCCCATTTTCCTTCTCTCAAGTATATGGGGACTCTAAAGTGAGAGATGGAAAATTAAATCTGAATAACAGAGGGAGAGAAGTACTGTTACCAATAAAATGGGTCACATTCACATCCCCCATTTAAGCCAACATAATGTTTAGCTCTCTCACAAAAGTAATTTAATTTAACTTAGTTCAAGAAGCCATTCCATGGTCTGTAAAGTTAAAATCAAGTTTCCAGCCCTAACATACACTTACCTGTTCTTTTGCTTCACTCATTCTTACAATCATATATCATATTTTGGCATCCTCTCCTAGGTCTTCTTCTTCTTTGACCCTCAAAATTACTCTGATACACTTTTTTTTACCACTCTTATTATCATTCAATCCTTTCCAAATCCCCATACCACCTTAGCACACTTTCTTCTACTTTTTGATAAAGTATTTTACTCATACAACACTTCACAGATTTCAGTATTTCTCACCTTGTCATTTCTTCAGACTCCTCACACACTTCTTGGCATATCTATCATTACTGCTCTTAGGCTACAAAAATGTTTCACAACCATAACAGTACTGGACTGAAGTTTATACAGCACGTATACAGTATTAGCACTTATATTAGTTTACAAGCAACAGATATACTGTACTGTACTGACATTTCACTGGGGCCTTATGATAATATATGAAATCAACCACACTGTATCACTCTTTGGTGAAAATTAACTTGTACTGTATATAGTATACAGTGTACTACAAAAATGTATGCACATAATATATACTGTACACAGTTGCTCAAACTTGGCATTTCTTCTGGATTCTGATATCCATGCAGTAGTTACCTGGCCACCACCTAAGAAGTAGGGAAATTCAGAATATACAACTGTAGGTGCAATCCATAATTTGTTCTTACTACCTCACGCAAATATCATAGCAAACCAATATCATGTGCAGTATACAGCACCACCAAAACAACACCTTACTTGTCAACTTAGGTGGGTGGGCAGAGTTCCGTGATACATCAGCATGAGTTTGGTATGTTTGATCGAGGTGTTCTTCATAATCATGGTTGAGAGAAGTCATAAGACGGGACAGCAGAGTTAGGCACAGCTGCACCCGCTTCAGTAAACTCCGGTGTCGTGCCAGGTCAGAGGGTGCAGCTGCCAGTGCCCTAACCTTCACCTTTACTTCATTCATTGCTGCTTGAAAATCATTTAGTCAGAGAGGGAACAACGGAGGGGCCAAAAGTAAGAAGGGGGGGGGGGGGGGAGAGAATGCAAGGACACAATTATTGTATTATAATAAAAGGTATATGTGCACTGTAAACTGTAATTGAAGGCATGATATCCTACAGTGAGAATTAGGCACTTTGCAAATGAAGTAGGACTCGTGTATGGGCACCTGGTATGAACTTCAACTGTGGTTTCAAATATTGCTTTTCTTTATGGTCTCATTTACACTAATTTTGATACTTGGCCTGGGTAATAATTACTTGTAATACACAATTAACTGCTTGAAAAATTGCTATTAACACTGTACAATACTCATGTCTCCTTTAGAAATGTTTCCATAACCATTTACATTCCAGGAATTTGTCAATACCAGTACAGTACACCACATGGACTAGATAAGCATTACATTTGGCCGGAATTTGAGACAATCAAAATATTATACTGTACATAATGAGTTACATATCTCTGCTAATTTTATTTTATGCCATTTGCAGAATCTAATAAAATGCAAGTCATACCATGCTTGCAACATACACACAAAAAAAAAACACATGTGCTTGAGCTTATGAAAAACAGAAGAGAAGAGAATGAAAACAAAGAGTTAACCCTATGGTCAGCCACTATATCCCTCAACCTTCACATGTTTTTCTAGGGGCAGATTGATCATTATGCCACATTTCTTTTCTTAATCTGTCAGTGTCAACATCTTGTTTACCCTATGCCATTTTCAGGAAAGCTATGACAGAAGTGTTAAGGATGTATGGTGTTGGGGGGGAGGTCTTTGCTGAAAGGCATTGAGGCCTTTTATGCAGAGGCAACAGCATGTGTACGGGTAGAGGGTGATCTAAGTGAGAATTTTAATATTAGTGTAGGGCTGAGACAAGGGTGTGTTACGTCACCATGGTTGTTCAATATACAGTATATATGGATGGTTGTATGAGAGAGATGAAGGCCAAAGTGAATGGTCTGGGGGCGAAGCTGACAGTGAATGAAATAAATTGGTCCTTGGTGGCAAGTTTATTTGCAGATGACACTGTGCTGATGGCTGAGAGTGCAAGGGAGTTAGAGTTACAGAGGGTGGTGGATGAGTTTCAGTCCGTGTGTAAACGAAGGAAACTTAGGGTGAATGTTGGTAAAAGTAAAGTGATGGTATTTGAGAGTGCAGAAACTGAAGTGATTGACTTTGCTACACCTTACAGAATGGGAGTACCAACTGGAATTAAGTGTGAGTTAACTCTAGGGGTTGAGAGAATTGAGGAAGTGAGGGAGTTTAAGTACCTGGGTACAGTTCTATGGAGATATGGAAAGAGAAACTTGGGAGAAAGCAATGAGGGGTAGACAGGTCATAGGATCACTGGGGAGGATTATGAAGGGTAGAAGTGTGAGTATGGAAGTGAAAAGGGGACTACGAAATAGTATAATCCTGCCAACACTGACATAAGCGTCAGAGACATGGACATGGAGTAGGGCTCATCAGTCTAGAACAGGTGCAGTAGAAATGAGTTACCTGAGAGGAGCACGTGGACTTAATAGGTGGGATGGAGAAAGTAAAACGAGTGCGTATGAGAGATGTGGTATGAGTGAGAAGGCAATTGGTATTGAGTGTGGGATGGTTGAGAGAGTGAAGCGTAATACATTGAGGGGGTTTGGATATGTAGAGAGAATGCAAGGCGAGGAGTTTGTAAAGGTGTATGGAAGTGAAGTTGTGGGACCTGTTGTGAAAGGCAGAACATGGCAGAACAGAGTGGAAGAGTAGGTAAGGGAGAGAAATGTGAGGGGCAGAGGAGGGCTTGACCAAGTAAGGAGGGAATGTTGGAACAGGGAAAACTGAAGACACTTCTGCCATGGCCACCCCCTTGGGGAGAGTTCCCAGAGGAAACGAGGCGTAAGAGCTATAGATAGATAGATAGATGCTATTTTCAGTATAAAAACTTCTTGTTTGTTGGAGTTGACCGTGATTTTGCCTTTCTTTTTATTTCTCACTATGTTTTCCCATCTTCCATGAATGTTGAGGACCTACAAGTGCAAGAACCACAGTATGTATAATACATATGCATATTTGACATCTTTGTCCCACCTGTGATTAAGTCCTGAGTCTGTGCATCGGTGAGGAAACCATCACCACCACTGTCACCACTACACTGAGTTTGGTGAAGTTGGAGGACACGAGAAGTAAGGGCTACCACCTGGTCTGCCTGCCGTTTCACCCACTCGGTATCCTGGCTGTACAGTCCCGCCTTCAGATCTGCCCACACTCGCTGCACCTCATCTTGGCTCACCTGCAACACACTACATTCATAAACATGTGTGGTGCTACATCCGGAATGCTTTATTAAAATTTGTAGACATGGTACAGAACTAGATCTCTCACTATTGAGAGTTACTATCAGTAAATCCTACCAAAAGGTGGCTTTGGGTATGTAATGAAGACATCTGTATAGATGTTGGATGATTATGGTAGAGATGGAGAACTAGTGGAGTAGTAAGCATTAACACACACAAAACTATAACATGATAATTAGATAAATGAAGATATGAATTTTTTGAAAGGAAGAGGTATTTGACAGGGAGGAGTGGGAAAGAAATAAGGAAGGCATGAGGAAGGGGAAAACCCTGGAGTGAAAGAGAAAATATTAATCATGAATCATGAATATGGAGAGGTAAGAGGTGCAAGGAAATGAAATATGTATGCTGCTGATCATAACAGAACAGCAATACCGAGTATTAAGAGCAGGAGGGTTAGATTTATGATGCAGAGGTGTGGAAGAATGGGTTGCAATGCTAAGGTGAATATTAAAATGAAAAGGACAGGAGGAAGAACCACTGACCATGACAAAGGCAGCTGGATCCATGATGTTGTGGAGGCAGGATGTGAGGGTGGCCACAGCATTTTTCCAGTGTTCCAGAAGAAGGAAGGCATGGGTGGTGGCAGAAGTGGAATGAGCACGGGCAGCAGTGAGCAGTGCTGGTACCAGGCATCCTTCTAGCCACTCTAGGGTGCTCAGGCTCCCCTCTATCAATTGCACCTCTGGGAGAACACACACACATCTGTCAACTGACTTATCTATACAAAAACATACACCACTCTCCAACATTTTTTCATGCACTAAACTATGCTTCACTTAGATAAATACTAGTACACATTGCTTTCCTAATGGTTTACGAAAGATTCATACCTGTAAACCTTATTATTAAACAGCATTATTTTTTTATATTCATGATTCCTTTTCAATGTACATAAAAAATATACATAAATATTGGTAGTATCATTAGTCCACTTTCAGGTTCTCATAATAATAAAAACCGAGATCTTAAATGATAAACAAGTACTGTTTTGGGGACTCGGTAAATACAGTCGTTTCTTCAAAATGCAATATAAAAAATATCTAATCCCAGCATGAGACAGTCTTAAATTTAAGACCCACAAGTGTTACACATGGAAAATATTGCTAAAATAATGACCCAAGTGAATTATTGGATAATAATATGAATGGTACAGTCAGTTCCATAAATTTGTTACATGTACTGTAGTGCTATTGTTGTTTGCTCCCTGGAACAAAATGGTCTGGAAACACTGTCAGGAGGGATTCAGATGTATAATAATGATCTCCCTCTTCACTTAATTATAGTTATTGACTGTTGGCCAATATTATCTTACAATACTCCAGCATCCCAATAATTATTACAAGTCATTTTATTAGACAGACCATACAGTATAAATTAATATCCCTCTCACATTTTCTCCTTCATAAAATCTATAAATAAAATGTCAAAGTTCTCCACCATTCAAACTTCTTAAGGTCATAATTGTCATACTGATCTGTAAAATCATCCAACACTCACTGGGTGGGTCTGTGGTGCATGCTACAGCAAGACCTCCTGCTTGGAAGACACGGTCCACATGCAGATCAAAGTCGGCCACCAAATTCTCCACTCTGCTCTCCTCACTCTGTTTTCTCTCTCTCTCTGTACCTCTGTTTTCCTCCATACAGTCTGTTCCACTAGCCTCCTTACTGCTGGTTGCAATGCTCTCTTCCTTGCTGCCTGTTTCACTGCCCTCTTCCTTACAGTTTGCCCCACTCCTGCCTGTTGTATTGGTCTCCAGACCTAGCGCCTCAACAAGTGCATCCAAAGGGGCTTCAGGGATAGAAAATACCTGTAAACATGAAAAACCTTTGCAATTGATGTTTATTATGCTATACAGTATTTCTACCCAGGAGGCAACTCAACTGTAGCAGCTGTTTATAATTTTATATGGTAATATACTTATAATGGTACATGTTATTAATTCTCTCAGAAATTCTCCATTTTAGATACCATATTCACAATTGACACAAAACACAACCGAGTACTGTACCAATATTCCACTACTACCTGACATTTTAAAACCACCACTTACAGTACAACACCATTACTACTTTTCTTTACCAATGTCCATACACTATTAAGACAATACACTTCCAGAAACCAGTTGATGTACCTGGACAATGAGCCTTATGAGAGCAGTGTTGACATGCTGCTCCAACACTTCAGTGGCCTCAGCCAGCGTGTCACATGCCATCTGGAGGTCCACTTTGTCTGGCACCTGCCGCCGTTCCTGGTTCACCAACACTTTCACATGTCGTAACACCTGGGGAAGGAGGTGTTACAACAATTAATAGCTAGTTTGTCTACATATTAATGAAAGCATTATGGTCATCATTATCATCAATAGCCATTTCCCATTTTTCAAGAGGTTAGAGTTCCTCAGTCGTCATACTGTACCATATTCTCATAGGTCTTCCTTTTTCTTTGCCCAGCAAAATCCCTCATACACCTTTTTCACCACTGGCATTATCCATTCTTTTCACATGCCTATACCATCTCAAATACTTTCCTCTACTTTTACTTCAAGTGATTAGTTCACTCCACAACTTTCATGCATTTCAACATTTCTCACCCTGTCAATTCTCTGGACCTCTTACACACTTCTCAGCACATCCCTCTCTACAATAAGGCATAGAGAAAGGTCACCTTCCTGACCGGACTCAATAAGGCAGGAAAAAACATGCAAAACACTGAACTCTTACTATTTTCCAATTGGGAAGATTAGTGGCCTGCAGAACATGTTCCACTGTGTTAACAAGAACATGTATTATGGTCTAAAACATTTCGTACTGGTAAGAGTAAAAAATTAGGACTTACCAATCACCAATAAATTTTTTTTAGTATACTGTACAGCAGTGATTCTCCACCAGGGGTAAATTTACCCCAAGGGGGTAAAAAATGACATAGCATGAGATAAAAATAAGTGCCGTACCTTATAATTGAGTCATAATAGACTGTAATAATCTATGTAATAGATTGTATAATTTATTTCTTTATCGATGTATATCACTATATTTGGGCAAAACCTAAATAACAAATGTGTTTTCATACCTTCTTAATTATATGCCTTTATAATGTGTGGGAGTAAGGGGGTAAATGGCAAAATACATCAGGCCGAGGGAGTAAATGATGGAGGAAAGGTTGAGAATCACTGCTGTAGAGTATATTATAAAAATATCTGCATTACTGAATGGAGGACATGGTACCTTTAGCAAACTTACATTTTCAGCAGCAGTCATAATAGCAGTATGGTCGTGTTTGGTGGCACAGCAAGCCACCGCTAAGCTGTGTTGTAGGGCAACCTCTAATAGTGGCCGCACCCTCACACTCACACCCTCTCTTTTCTCTCCTTCCTTGATTACTTCTCCTTCCTCAATCTCATCTGTTCTATTTCTCTTTACTTCTTCTGCCTCATCCTCTTTTTTCTTAATCATTCTTTCTTTTTCTACATTCCTCTCTTCTTCTATTCTGGACTTCTCCTTTTGATTCTCATCCTTCACTACGTCTTCCCTGTTCTCATCCTGGCTCTTTTCTTCATCTCTCGGTGCACTATCTTCCTTCTCTTGCTCCTCTGTCTCAGTTCCTTTCAGTTTTTCCTGCCCCAAGAGCACATCCAAAATTTTGTCAATCTGTGGAGTGACAGGACAAAATGAGATCCCGCAATGGAGTACAGTAGAGCCCTTACTCTCATTGATAAAACATATACAATATATAAAAAGTACTGAAAATCAGAATTCATGCATACTTTTACTCAGGAACAGTACTGTACTGTGCGCACTATTTTATTCACTACCTCTTGTATGTTCCTCGAAAATTTGGCAGAGCAATATCCATATACTGAAGCATCCTATTCGGTATCTTACTTGTCCAGTACAATCTTACAGTACTTGTAAATCTATACTCCAGTAAAACAATCCAATCAATGCCTATATATTCTCAAATTTCATTCTGTTTTCTTTTTCTTTATAATATTCTTTGCCCATTAAAAGATTATCATTTGATAAAAAAACAAAAAAAAACAATTATTATTGTACAGGTACAGTACAATAGTTTTAGAAATAACTTCAGCTGACCACAGACGAGGCATACTGTATGTTCATAATAAAGGTTCCTTGACTGGAACAATGGCTGAATGTGTTGCAATAAAAACCAGGAAGAGCTGACAACTAGCTCTCAATCTCCTTTCAACACAGTATTGGCAAACAAAACTTAAACTGAAGATAAACTGGAAAACAAATAGGTTTGTTGACAAGTCTAGCTGGAGGCACTCACACATGTAGTGAAGGCAGCAGGATCATGTTTAGGGGTGTGTGGGGGTCCTGGTCCTGCCTGAGTGACCACCTCATCCACCAGCTGCTTTACTCTGTTCACCACAAGCTCACGGCTGACCTGGGAGAGGTGGGGTGTTTGATAAATGAGAAAAGAGAATATGAAGTGCAAGATGTACAAAGCCATTAATAACTAAATGAGCATGAGTCTGAGGTGTACATATTTGCAAAGACTAAATAAACTCTATGAACATAATCAATCCATGCAAAAAATGAAAAAAACAAAAAACAATCCACTCTTGACCTTCAACATAAAGAAAGCAAAGTGATAGGAGAAAATTGATGGAAAAAAAGTCAACTGTAAAGTGAAGCATGAGAGACAATGAGTGTGTCCCTTCCAACCTGTGGCCTACATATGGAAGTAAAATACTGTACTGTACAGTACAGACAATACAAATAGATGAAGAAATTACCTATTAATGAAAGCAATTCACACAAAACTGGCACTAACAGAAAAGTATGAGGGATTTGATTATTGAAACAGGGAGAAATGGTAGAAATACATTCTACTATGCTAAGCCATACAGGCCATTTAGCCCCCTCAGGTGAGGTTCTGTGGGGTACCATATAATGCAGAGAACCAGAGACCAGTACAGGCATTATATATTCTTTACACTATCGATGAAAATATATCCTTACAATTCCATATGTACAGTCGGCAAAAAAAGTTTCGTTACCATCCTTTTAACAGTGTGATGTAACGTTGGTACACCTGACTGGTGAGTCAGGTGTGATGCGAGTGTCTTATATACCTCCTACACTCTCCGTGACCGTCAGTGTCTAATGGACAGGCAAGTAGGGATGACGTTCTTTCAGCCAGTGCTACTTTTTCTGGGTATTTCACAGTTATTTTTATTCTAAATTACTCAAATGTATTTCCTTATGTTTAATAATGATTAGTTAAATAGTAATAGTTCTTGAACACTCAAAATTTAGTTTTAAATCAGCTAATCTTTTGATATAAAAAAGCTGTCACTGCCGCGGCCCGCATATTATCAGAGGGGCAAAGACGATAGCCGTCTCGGATGACACGAGGCACGGCTGCCCACTCTAGCGGAGTACCAATTCTACCGCGCTTCCCGATGTTAAAATTAACGTAGGGGTGGTAACGAAAAAATTTTTGCCGACTGTACATATATGACACAAAGGACAAAGATTGGGAAAACCCAATCGAGACAGTGCTAGCCGTACTGTTCTTTTACACGTCCATTACACCACTCTGTAAGGATATACTAGAGCAGTGGTTCTCAAACTGTGTTCCGCGGAACCCCAAGGTTCTGTGAAGACCTTTCAAGGGTTCCGTTTCCAAAATATATATATATATATTTAATGAAAGTTTTGTTTTATTTATATATAAATTTTAACATGAATGGATAAAATGAAATATGATAGTGTGAAATCTTTTGCATTTGAGGAGAAAGAGAGAGAAACTTTGTACATGAAGTGTATAGATTCATTGTGTGTTGTAAATGTCCCAGTCCCACCCACTACACTACCCATGGTAAGTATTATATATCTAAGGTGGAAAACTGCTTGAAATATCACACCTTACACCCCAAGATACAAGGTAATACACACAATTTATCTACTGATTCTATTGAGTGTAATGAGTGTTGAATAGACAAGTGTAGATATTAATGTTTACTTCTCACACAAGAATCAAGAGCTAATCTGTACTTTTATATAGCTACATATGTGTGTGTGTGGAGGGGGTTTCCATCTATAAGGGGGTTGTTTACCACTAATATTGGGTGGGGGTGTCTTAGGGGGTTCCGCTGAGTAACACCAAAAGCAAAAGGTTAGTTGGAAAAGTTTGAGAAGCACTGTACAGTACTAGAGAAATATGATTATCTAGCCTAGTACTATACACTATACATTTATTTTGTTTCGTATATATTCTAACATTTACAGTGTGTAATTAGAATTTTACTTTATGTTGCAGATTCTGCCATCATTGCTGTAAGTACAATAAGTTCTGAAGCAAATAGAAGTCTTATTTATATACTGTAGAGTATACTTCTCTGAGCGATGGTACAAGTAAATAAATGGTCTGACCTTGGCATGACAGGAGTCCACAGGTAGTCCACCAGTGGTGTCAGTTGTGGAAGATGCGACACACACTTTGGCCAGCAATGTCATGGCCCAACGCAGCTGCAAGGATGCCACCATCACACCCTCTTTCTGTCCTCGCTGACACAGCTCCCGACATCGCCACTCCACCAGTCGAGCCAGTACAGCACCACTAGACACCATAACCTGTGTGATACTAATCACGTCATATAAAGAACAGTTGATTACACCAGGTGGTGTAAATTATGGAAGAGAAGGGATGAGAGAGGAGAGCAAAAGAGTTTGATTGATTATGTGGCAGTGGATGAAAGGTTGAGGAAGGATGTGTATGACGCAAAAGTAGTGAGAGGAATGGTCCATTGCTCCGACCATTTTGCGGTGTTGGTGAGGATGAAGGTTAGGGTTAAGTGGGAGTATAGTAGGAGGGATGAAGGGGTGAGGAATAAGAGGGAGGTGGCTAGTGGGAAATTAGATGTAGAAGAGTATAGGGAGGAATATAAGAGGAGGGTGGGTGAGGTGCTGGGGGATGTAAGGATGGGAATAGGGGAGGGAGTGGGAGTGAATGCGGTGTATGAAATGTTTAAGATGATAGTTTTGAGGACAGCAGCAGAGGTAGTAGGATATAAGACACAGAAAAGGGGCAAGAAAGGGAGTGCTTGGTGGAGAGAAGTGAAAGATGCTGTAGAGGATAAGAGGAAGGCATATCGGAGAACACTACAGAGGAATGTGCCGGAAGAAGTGAGAGAGAGATGGAAAAGAGAATATAATGTGTGTAAGAGACAAGTGAAAATGATGGTGAGTGAGAGTAAAAGGAGAGTGGATGAGGAGTTTGGTATGAAGCTGAGTGAAAAGTTTAAAGAGAACAAGAAATTATTCTGGAAGGAGGTTAAAAGAGAAAGAGGAGAAGGAAAGTCTGGTAGTGTGAGAATGAAGAGAGAGGATGGAGTTACTGTGAGTAGAAGTGAGGAAGTGAAAGAAGTGTGGAAGAGGCATTTTGATCGGTTGATGAATGGGGGGACGGGAGGGGAGGCGGTGGTGACATGCATGGGGATGGAGGCAGGTGGTAGACGACAGGATGTACAGGGAGAATTAGGAAGGGAAGAGGTTAGGAAAGCAATAGGAAAGTTGAAGATGGGAAAGGCACCAGGGGTGGATGGGATAACTGCTGAAATGTTAAAGTGTGGGGGGGAGGTAGTGGTGGAGTGGAGGATGGGATGGAGAAAGTAATGAGAGTGTATATGAGAGATGTGGTATGAGTGAGAAGGCAATTGGTATTGAGTGTGGAGTGGTTGAGAGAGTGAAACGTAATACATTGAGATGGTATGGACATGTGGAGAGAATGCAAGGCGAGGAATTTGTAAAGAAGGTGTATGGAAGTGAAGTTGTAGGACCTGGTGTGAGAGGCAGACCACCGGTTAGATGGCAGAACAGAGTGGAAGAGTATGTAAAGGAGAGAAACATGAGGGGCAGAGTAGGGCTTGAACAAGTAAGGAGGGAGTGTTGGAACAGGGAGAACTGGAGACACTTCTGCCGTGGCCACCCCCTTGAGGGGAGTTCCCGGAGGGAACGAGGCGTCGGAGCTATAGATAGATAGATAGTGTAAATTATAAAGTGTTTAGGGAACAACATCGAACCTGTTAGTCAATAAGCAATGATAATGTGTCTTAAAGATAGAAATAGCTACTTTATAGCTGAAACTCTTATACAGTACATCTCTAGTTAAATGAATCTGTATGAGTAAAATAGAATCAGCAATTTTCTATCTAATGCCAGTGCACAGGACAGATATAGTTACAGAATGTTGAAGCCCATGAGTAGTGACAGCTGTACAAAAGTAACAACAAAATTAAGATGAGAGCAGGGTGCATTTCTTACCTTCCATCATGCTGGGGATGCTTTCCATTTCATTATTATCAGGTTGGAACAATCAACATGAAATATTAGTGGATGGAGAGCAGCACTGTATCTTCACCTGATTATTCAAAAGCTTATAAGTAATGAGTACTTGTGATCCCCAAATTCATCATAAAAATAAAATATGCATTTGGAAGGTACAGTAGACTCTCGATATACAAAGAATAAATACTGTACTACTAACCACCACTTCACTGTACACTCAGTCCCTCATGTAAGACCACCAAATATTTTCTCAGGCTTGTGTTATTAATTACCATACAGACTAAGTGAGTGACTGAGCCTGTATTGAAAGGATAGTGCTAAATGTACAAGCAGAATGAAAACTCCTGTAGCTCCAAAGTAACAAATGTTTCTACATTGTCTACAAGAATTAATCAAATAAAAATCATGACAGCAGGAAACAATGCACAGTAAATATACTGGTAAAAATGCAGACAACATTTTGCCCTCATATTTTACCCCTAAATGTGCTACAGAAATTTTTTCCTGTAATAGCAATGGTTCAACATTCTATGTAGAACTAAATGTTTAGGATCATATGATACATGTCTATAAATTATTGTCCAATGCCATATATTTTGGTTGAATCATAAAGGATGCCCTATGTCCTTCAGTCGTATATAGTATGCACCTGGAATTCTTGTGGCAGATGCTGAAGGCTATACACTTGCAAGAGCCGGGAGAGGCAACTATGCATCTGGTTGGCAGCAGTTGTGAGGCGGCGAAACTGTGAGCGGTCCCAGGCTAGAAGAGCATCAGTGAGGGCAGACAACAGTTGCTCGGTGGTGTCCAGGATGCTGCTCCACACCTCTGTGTTGTCACACACATCAGCCTCACCACCTTGCTGCAAGTGTAACAACACATGTAGATATGAAAACAGCTATAAAATATGTTAGGAGACAATAACATACACACATCAAACTTTAAAAAACTAATAATATTTACCTTCACAGAATGCTTCTCTGTTGATTATCAACAGACCATGATAACTCACAAAAAAGGTTGCAACAGCACTTTCACCTTAAATATCTACATATCTAAATCCAAAGAATATGATATGACAGAACCAGAGTCAAAATACTTGTGGCATAATACATTACACATACTTGTTCACCTCTGTCCCTCTTTCTCATCCTTGGTTGTCCCTATCACTCACATAAAGGTCTCTAGTGGCATCAGTAAGAGCATCCACCACCCTCTCGAGCCTGCGTCCGGCTTGCCCTGCTGCCCTGTCCAACTCTGTGTCTCTCAGACTGCGAGCTTGTTGAGTGAGGCGGGCAGGTAGCAATGCACAGGACTCCTTGAGGGCATGGCAGAGCTTGATCAATCGCAGGATAGTCTGGGCATCACACTCCACCCCTTGACGTCCACGCAGCTCCACTACCTAAACAAACAATCAATCATTCAACAAATATACAGGGTGTCTCGTGAGTTATGGCGGAGCCGCAGGGAAATGAATGTTTATGCATTTCTAAGCAAAAAATGCTCAATAAATATGTATGTTTTAAGAACACGTTTTACAAGTAAATACGGCAGATGAGTCAGTGAGCGATGGTGGGTATAGGCTGCGCCAGCCAAGCAGGCTACTCCCACCCGCCCAGTGTTACCATCAGGTGCTTTATTTTTGTTTTTTATTTACATGTTCTTGTTCTGAATTAAGATCATCTCTCAATAAACATCTGTTGAGTGATTGTTCTAGGAAAGTTTGGTGCTTTAAAGTGTGATAGGTTTAATATACGAGTAAATCTAAGGTAGCAACAAATCTGGCAGTGATGGTGTAACCAGTGTGTGTGGTGCCTGAGGGAGTGAGGCTAGTACTAGCCTCACTGCCTCAGTTCCCACCCAGCTCTCTTGCGAATGTCATGTTGTGTCTATTTTGTAGACTTTTCACAATTACAAACGTGTAGTATACAAACATGATTTTTATCTCTGGGTTCTACAATGTCAACACTGAAGCATCAGAAAGAGAGTACAGCCAGAGATTTTCAACCACATCTGCTGTATTTACTGGTAAACAAGTTCTTAAAACACACATATCTATAGAGTATTTTTTGCTAAGAATTGCATAAACTTTCATTTCCCTCCAGTTCCGCCACAACTCGTGAAACACCTTGTAAAATGTTCTGGACCATTTAAGGGGGTAGTCCAGTGTTGGTATATCTGCAGCAAATTATTCCTCCAAACTATTCCAAGTAACAGGCTACCATTATTTTTGTTAACCTGGTTGTTTCCAGGCATTCTTTTGAGGAATCAAGGCGTTCCATTGTACCAAACATATACTATCCCCTTAAACATGGATTTCTTGCAAATTGAAGGTTTATGTGATAAGTCTGTCTTCCTGCTCATCATACAAGTGAGTATGGTAGGGAGTATCAGACATCTTTAGTCCAACAGGCTGACCTGGTAAAAAAAAAGTAGCTAGGACTAACTAGATTGGGTCAGGAAAGTGCTCCAATACTGATTAGATTTGGTATGATATATTGAAATGACTGTTCCAGCCACATTTACACTTTACTATAGTCATTATTTACTACAGTAGCCTATAATGTATACAGTATTTGAAATTTGTGATGAATAGGTCAAAGTTGATAGATGGCTTGGAGTTGTGCAAAAACTGGAAAAGCATACCAATAATGTATTTTATGTTCATTTTCCATGGATGATTGTAACTGCAAATTTACCCATTTTATATATGATTACGAACTTCAACCCCAGTCACTGCAACCAGTAACTATACACTCTTTAGTTTTATTGAATAGAATAATCATATTACAAAATTTACTTGAACATGAGCTACAACCTCAGAGATAAACCTTAGTGAGGAATAGCACACTATTATTAACATGGTACCCACACCACCCACACACCTGGGTATTTATTGAAAGAATTACAGTTTTGTAGCAGTGTTGCCAAATCCGGCTAGGTCCCAGTATTTTGCCCAAGTCATTTCCTGTACTTTACCACGGTTATTTCCCGGTAGTTTGCCAAGGTTAGGCCCCGGTAGTTTGCCCAGGTTAGGTCCCGGTACTCTGCTGTGGTCTAACCTTAGGTTAGGTAAGGTCAGGCTAATTTCAAAATGCCCCATTTGAATATTCCCTATCTTGGATATGGGGCATTTGTGGAGGAAATGCCATAGAAGAAAATAGTCTTAGAATGGTCTAAATAAGTGGGTAATGAAGGTAGAAAAACCGTACGCAATAATGGTAATTCTTTCAATATTTACCCACACCTGTCACACCACCCACACACTTGTCACACTACCCACACACCTGTCACAACACCCACATACCTGTCACACTACCCACACACCTGCCACACCACCCACACACCTGTCACACCACCCACAAATTTGTTATGCTCTACCCACATCTGTCAGACACAAACCCACATACCTGCCCTGTCCACACCTGTCACCTCACCTGTGTAGCAATGGGCCCCAGGACTTTAAGTACGGGACGGCTCCTGGTACACTCCTCTATGTTAGCCATCACACATCAATAACCAAATAACACACCATATACTACTATTATTTCTGGCTGTTTGGGGCCTTGGGCTGGTACGTCAAGTTTAAATTTCAAGAGATAGGTAAATACACCCAAATATACCAATAGTAACCCATAGCAGGTTAAATTTTAAGAGATAGGTAAATATACCCAAATATACCAATAGTAACCCAAAGTAAGTTGGATTCTACCTGTCATACAAACCCATACCCGTACTCAGTTTAAGTCAAAGTAACTCAAATTCATTTGATGCTGATAATTTATATCAAATTTATTTTGTGTCGGTCTCATTCTTGAAATGTATACACCATTAACGCTTTAATAATACTGTATAATCTAATGTATCTTATAGTTTACATAGATCTATGGTTGTTTGCCCACAAGCAACGTTTTCTATAATTTTGTCCAAGTCATACGATATGTTTAGAGTAGACTTAAGGTTATAAGCAATTATTTTTCTTTTTCTTTTGTTCCTACATTCCTGCACAGTTGAGGCGACTGCTGACACACAACATTTCAGTACTATTAAATGTCAAATGCTTGAACTCGGGAAAAGTGGATAATTGGATGGGAGTAATAATTGTGATAAACGAATTTTTAAATTTTTTTTATAAATCAAAAATTACAAGTTACGCATACATATGTTTTCTAAAGTATTAAATATTTTTGATAACTGGGAACAAGAATCTGTTATTGATATATTTATTCAAAATTGTTTGAATGGTTTTAGACTTCGGAGAACACGAATTTGTAATTCACTTCAAGGCAAAAATATAACTTGGTACATCCTGTATACAGATATACTCTGTATCAATTAGACCACATGCTGAAAAAAAATACTGTACCGATATAAGAAAAAGTGTTTTGCGTTGAACTCTCTCGGTGGGTGGGTCATTAGGAATATGATTTGCAACAACAACAATAACAACACAGCGACAATAATACACAAGGGATACGAAGGAATTGAAAGGTTCTCTGTTCGGTGGGTCAGCTAAAACAATAATGGAGTGTGTCATGATGGGAAGGGGAGCTCGCAGAAAAGATCCAATTAGTGTTCATGACTGTCCATGGTTGTCTTGCTCTATAATGAGTGTCTTTTCAATGTATCTGAATGGACTAATTATTATACTGTACCCGACCAACGAGAACCATAATCTTGCTAACCTAACCTTACTAACGAACGAACCTAGAGTAACAGAGAAACAGAATCTGATATATGAAATTTTGAACAGTGTATACACCAACATTTCTTGCTGCAATTATTATCATGTCGACTTTCACTGGCCATCTGCTTGATTGTTTGTTTGTTTGCTTGCATGCCTGCCTTGTTGTCTGGTCGCTTGCTTTCTTATTTGATTGCTTGCTTGCCTGCCTTGTTGTCTGGTCGCTTGCTTGCCTGCTCGCTTTCTTATTGCTTGTTTGCTTGCCTTCCTGCCTTGTTGTCTGCTTGCTTGCTTACCTGCCAGCCTTGTTGTCTGCTTGCTTGCTTGCCTGCCTGCCTTGTTGTCTGCTTGCCTGCTTGCCTGCTTGGTTGTCTGCTTGCTTGCTTGCCTGTCTAGTTGTCTGCCTGCTTGCTTGCTTGCTTGCCTTGTTGTCTGGCCGCTTGCTTGCCTTTCTACCAGTCTTACTCTCTACAATTCCACTCTTAGTCTTCCTAACCCAATTTTTTGTTTTGATTCCTGAACTTTACTTAGGTCAGCAACGCTATTGACCTCTCTCTCTCTCTCTCTCTCTCTCTCTCTCTCTCTCTCTCTCTCTCTCTCTCTCTCTCTTGTCTGTAATAATACTTAGAGAATTTTAGCAATATCATATACAGATAACCTCGTTTGAACTACATGTATGATCTCTCTCTCTCTCTCTCTCTCTCTCTCTCTCTCTCTCTCTCTCTCTCTCTCTCTCTCTCTCTTTTAACGAGGCGTACTAGTGTAGGTTTTGTTGCAGTGGGCATCATTACAGCTTCATCATGATGGCCCTTGTTGCAACTGTTACTGCTGCCACTACTACTACCATCACTACCATCACCACCGTCATCAGTGTCACTAATATCAATACCACCATCACCACTAACACCGTCACCACCAACGTTAAAACCAACACCAATATCACCACTATAATCACCACTAACACAGTCACCAATATCATCACCACCACCATCACTACCATTATTAAAACCACCAATATCACCACCACTATCATCACCGTCACCACCACTGTTAAAATTACCAATATGACTACCATCACCACCACCACCACAACCACCACCACCAACAACAATATCAACAACAATAACGACACTGTTTACCTGAGACTTTGTTTTCATATTCAAGATAATGAGGTTTGGTAAATAGAGGTTTGGGTAGAGGAGGAGGCAGGAGGAAGGAAAATTTTAGAGGGAAAGAGGAGAGAGAAAAAAGGGAGAAGAGGAGGAATGGGAAAAGGTGAGAGGAGAGAGAAAGGGGGAGAAGAAGAAGGGACAGGGAGTGAGGAGAAAGTGGGAAGAAGAGAGGAGAGAGAATAATATGAGAAGAAGAGGGGATAGGAGAGATTAATGAAGGAACAATAAGAGAGAGAGAGAGAGAGAGAGAGAGAGAGAGAGAGAGAGAGAGAGAGAGAGAGAGAGAGAGAGAGAGAGAGAGAGAGAGAGAGCACATGACCTAGGCTGTGATGTCATTAATTGTTATAGCAGACATTAATATTAGCCAGGGTGTTATTAGTTAGTAGTCAGTGTGGTGAGTGGTGTGTGGAGCTTCTCTCTCTCTCTCTCTCTCTCTCTCTCTCTCTCTCTCTCTCTCTCTCTCTCTCTCTGTTGAGGATGTGCAGGCTCTGTTATATTATGTAAGTGTACTGTACGTAATTTTATATCTATGTAATTTTCTCTTTCTCTCTTGTACAGTTATGTAATTCTGTCTCCCTGGATAGATCTGTTTCTTCCTCCTTGTATCTCTCAACTCATTATAAGCAGTAAATTAATCTATCCATCAATCAATCAACCAATCCCTTAGAAAATCAATCAATCCATCCATCAATCACTTAGAAAATCAATCAATCTATCAATCACTTAGAAAATCAATCAATCCATCAAGCACTTAGAAAATCAATCAATCAATCCACCAATCACACACATTAAGTTTTCAACACACACACACACACACACACACACACACACACACACATGGCTTACTTAATTCACCATCCAATTTTTCTGCTCTTTTTACACGTTTGTCTCTCCCTCATTCTCCTTCCACTTTTAATTTCCCTCCCACCATCAGGGCTCCTCCCACGTCACCATAAACAGATTCCCTCCCTCCCTACTTCCTTTTCATCCTTCCCCCCCTTCCTAACCCCTTCTCTCTTTATCATTCCCTCCCTCTTCTCTCCCTTCCTACCTATTTTCCTCCTCCCTCCTTCCCTCCATTCCTATACCCTCTTTTCTCTCATTAATTATCATTCCCTCCCTCTTCTCTCCCTTCCTTCCCCTTTTCCTCCCTCCCCTCTCATTTCCGATTTATCATTCCCTCCCTCCCTCCCTCCCTCCCTACACCCTTCCCTCCCTCCCCCTCTCTCTTTATCTTCCCTTCTTCCTCACTCACTATTGCTCTTCTTTTCACTCATTCATTCGACACACTATTATTGCCTCCCTGCCTCTCCACTCTCCCCTTCCCTCTCACATCACCACCAGCTCCTTCCTTCCCCTCCTCTCTCTCTCTCTCTCTCTCTCTCTCTCTCTCTCTCTCTCTCTCTCTCTCCTCCAGTCTCACACATTCCCCCTCCCCCCTCCTCCCACGCTCCCTCTCGCAACCCCCACTCCACCCCCCCCCCCACCCCTCGACCACAGCCAGCCTCCCCAGAGAGCAACACGACCAACAAACAAAGATGAGGGATGAATATGCAGGAGGACCTCTGATGGAATTAAGACGCGAGAGAAAAACTTGGAGCTGATTTTGGCTTGAGAGAGAGAGAGAGAGAGAGAGAGAGAGAGAGAGAGAGAGAGAGAGAGAGAGAGAGAGAGCAGGGATAGGCTAATAGAAACATAAAAGAAACGGAACTTAGACAGAGATAGTGAAGAAGTGATGGATAGAAGGAACACTAAGAAAGGAAGAAGGGAGATTGGAAGGAGAAGAAAGGAAAGGAAAGAGGGAAGGAATATATGTATGTAGGTCTTCACACTTTCCCATTCACTCTCGTTCTCTCCCTCCTTCTCCTCCTCCTCCTCCCCCCCTCTGTTTTTTTTTTCTTCTGTATTTTTTCCCTCTCTCTCCCTACTTGATTCTCAATCTTGCTGTCCCTCCATTCCTTGTCATTTTTCTTCCTCTCTCCTTCAACCTCCTTCATATTTCCCCTCCTTGAGGCACTTTCCCTTTTACATTCCTTCACTCCTTTTGGCTCTTTCCACTCCCACTATCACCACGACCATTACCATTGCCATCATCACCACTACCATCACTCCTCTCACCACTATCACCACCACCACTACCTCTAACTAACCTTTTTACCATCCATATCATCACTACCAAGACCACCACCACCACTACCACTTCTTTAACTACCACCACCACCACCACTACCACTTCTATCACTAACACCACTACCATCACCACCACCACCAATAACAACAACAACAACAACAACAACGCGGTTACTACTACTACCACCACCACCACCATCACTCACTGCCAACAACAGGTGACATAAATTATTCTTTGCATATTACAAAAGTGAAGATTAATTTGTGAACCGGCTGTTGCCACACCACCTTCTGCCCCACCCTGTACAGATGCCTTGTTGTTATTGCCTCCTTCACACACACACACACACACACACACACACACACACACACACACACACACAAATATGATGTGAGGGGAGGAAGGTGGGGGGAGGAAGAGAAGGCCATAAAGAGTGATATTAGTCCCGTGGTGAGGACAAGACAAGAGGTCATGACAGTACCACCACCACCACCGTCTTACACACACACATGCAGTCCCCCACACCTTCACCGTCACCATAAACACCATCCACAAAAAGATGATGGAGAAAAAAACAACACTGAATCACGCACTATAAGCTTTTAAGGGGCACAGGGGGGGGGGGGGGGTAGAAAGATAGAAGGAGGAAGGGGGGTAGTGTAGTGTTGGAGAAATATATATAAATCTGGAGCAACTGATTCTTCCAAACTATTTCAAGCAACAGGCCACCATTACTTTTCTCCATCTGGTCCTGTTTCCTTGTATATTTTGGAGGAATCGAGGCGCTCTAATGCATCAAAAAAGTATATACTGTATTACCCTCTCCAGACGAAATAGGAAGAGTTAAAAATTTGTGTGTGTAAAATCTTTTTTGTCACAGAAGGCTGCAGTGTGGCGACTACACGAACAATGGAACAGAAAATTAACACAAAAAAAATATATATATACATATACATACGCGCTCTATGCTTAAAAGAAAACTAATTAACTAAAAAAAAAATGAAAAAAAACTCATGGTAATATATTTTCATAATGAGGCACACGATGTATTATTAAAGAAATATAAATAGTGTAACTGCATATACAGAGAACGGAACGTAATATTAATTAATGACAGTTCCCGACCTCAATAATGCAATACTCACTCACAGACATATAATACATAAATAAAGTTAACAAATCCAAACCTTGACCATATGATTAATGATTAAAAAAAAAAAAAAAAAAAAAAAAAAAGCCAATAACCCTATGAATTACAAACTGGCTATAAACACTGCACCAAAATAATGTAAACAATAATATAAATAATATAAATACTAATAATATTAATCCTGTGCCTGCGTAACCACATACATGACTTTAGGATTATATTCGTGTTAAATACAAATTATCTTTTTCTCAGCCACTGTCATTCGGAGATACGGTTCGTGAAAATTGGACACTATGGTCAGTATTTATATATATCTGGGCACTGCAATCATGAAAATTAGTTAAATATTATTGTCATAAAATTTGGGCACTGCAGTCATAAAAATTAGTTATATATAATTGTCATGAAATTTGGGCACAACAGTCGTGAAATTTGAAAACTAAAAAGTACAGAAATTTGGCCTAAAAACAGCGGGAGACAAAGATGGAAGAAGAGGAGGAGAAAGAAGAAGAAAACGGGAAAGTGGGATTAATCGACACAGAGGAGTGGGAAAGATAAAGGAGAGGAGAACGATTGGGTAAGGAAAAGGAAAGGAAGGAGGAAGAGGAGGAGAAAAGAAGGAGAGTGAGAGAGAGATCAAACGACAGGGAGGAAGAAGAGTGTGAAAAAGAGAAGGAAGGAAATGGAGGAGGGAGCAAAGACAGAATGATAAAAAAAAAAATGTATCCGACGGAGCGGGGGATAAAACACGAAGGAAAAAAACACACACACAAGAAAAATACCTTAGAGTTGCGTGCCTGGGGTGAAATGAGTCAAGATGACGACCCACCTTCCCTCACACTGGCGCCAACTTTACCACACAACAACAACAATAACAACAGCAAAAACAACAATTATAACAAGAACAACAACGGCAACAACAACAACGATGACAATAGCAACAACGATAACAATAACAACAAGAATTATAACAAGAACAACAACGATAACAAGAACAGCAACAACAACGACCACCATCACCACCACAACAACAACGATAACAAGAACAACAACGACGACCACCTCCACCACCACAACAACGACAACGACGACCACCACCACAAAAACAACGATAACAACAACAACAACGACCACCATCACCACCACAACAACAACGACCACCACTACCACAACAACGATAACAACAACAACAACAACGACCACCATCACCACCACAACAACAACGATAACAACAACAACAACACAACGACCACCATCACCACCACAACAACAACTATAACAACAACAACAACAACGACCACCATCACCACCACAACAACAACGATAACAACAACAACAACAACGACCACCATCACCACCACAACAACAACGATAACAACAACAACAACGACGACCACCTCCACCACCACAACAACGACAACGACGACCACCACCACAAAAACAACGATAACAACAACAACAACGACCACCATCACCACCACAACAACAACAACAACGACCACCATCACCACCACAACAACAACGACAACGACGACCACCACTACCACAACAACGATAACAACAACAACAACAACGACCACCATCACCACCACAACAACAACGATAACAACAACAACAACAACAACGACCACCATCACCACCACAACAACAACGATAACAACAACAACGACCACCATCACCACAACAACAACGATAACAACAACAACGACCACCATCACCACCACAACAATAACGACAACGACGACCACCACCACAACAACAACGATAACAAGAACAACAACAACAACAACAACAACGACCACCATCACCACCACAAGACAACAACAACGACCACCATCACCACCACAACAACGATAACAAGAACAACAACAACAACAACGACCACCATCTCCACCACAACAACAACTATAACAAGAACAACAACAACGACCACCATCATCACCACAACAACGATAACAAGAACAACAGCAACAACGACCACCATCATCACCACAACAAACAACGATAACAAGAACAACAGCAACAACGACCACCATCACCACCACAACAACAACGATAACAAGAACAACAACAACAACGACCACCATCACCACCACAACAACAACAACGATAACAAGAAGAACAACAACAACGACGACCACCTCCACCACCACAACAACAACAACGATAACAAGAACAACAGCAACAACAACGACAACCACCACCACAACAACAACAATAACAACAGCAACAACAGCAACAACAACGACCACCATCAACACAACAACAATAACAGCAACAACAACAACAACAACAACCACCACAAAAACAACAACGATAACAACAAGAAGAGAGGTTGAATCGCTAGTAGCAAGTACTTACAATCTCTAACTAATAATAAATGTTTTTCGGATCACATAAAGCTAAAAAAAAAAAAAGTCAAATTAGAATATATTGACCGCGACTGTACTGTACATACACACATACATACATACATACATACATACATACATGCAACAATACTCTGGCAGTGCAACAGGAATTATTGTGCACATGGAATCCTGTAAATTTTGCTTCCCTTTCTGCCTATACGGTACCTTTTCTCTTCATCCAACTGGGGAGCAAAACACGATAAACACGTCTGTGGAGCCAATTTTCCCTTGCAGTGTGTATATGCCATGCAGAAACACATGTCGATAAACTAACTGATTTCCCGCTCCACACTGAACGATTTCAGAAGGTTTAAGGTAACAGGTATAAGTTATTAGTGGTAGGTATAGTATGTGTGCATGTGTGTATGTGTGTGTGTGTGTGTGTGTGTGTGTGTGTGAAAAAGGGAAACAATAACGTATGAATACATTAATAATGCCAGTTAAGTGTGTGTGTGTGTGTGTGTGTGTGTGTGTGTGTGTGTGTGTGTAATACATCATAGCAACCAACCAAGGAATTTACCCTACAACTTTCAGCACCACACACAACCAGTAGCACCACCACCACCACCACCAACAACAACAACATCGATAACAAGAACAACAGCAACAACAGCAACAACACACCACCACCACAACAACGATAACAACAACAACATACCACCACCACAACAACAACGATAACAACAACAACAACAACAACAACAACAAACACACACACACACTGCTCCAATCCTGATTCTAACTAACTATATACCACCACTATACAACCACTACCACCACAACTACCACAACTACCACCATCCCCATCACCACCCTAGTGTCGCCATCAATATTTATGACCTGGACCAATTTATCTGTGTGTGTTAGAGAGAGAGAGAGAGAGAGAGAGAGAGAGAGAGAGAGAGAGAGAGAGAGAGAGAGAGAGAGAGAGAGAGAGAGAGTATAAACAAAGAAATATATATGTTCCCGGTACTCACTATCACAGGGTTCAGCACTATATTACTTTCTCTCTCTTTCTCTCTCTCTCTCTCTCTCTCTCTCTCTCTCTCTCTCTCTCTCTCTCTCTCTCTCTCTCTCTCTCTCTCTCTCTCTGATGACCTAACCTCCATAACGAGATTAAATGTTAAATAAAAAAAAACTAAAATTATATATGAAATTAAAAGAGAAATTCAGATACAGTAATGGATATTCAGAAAAGCAGGAAAAAAAAATAAAATAAAAACGCAGCAGATAGACAAACAGAGACAGACAGGAAGGCAGGCAGACAGACAGACAGACGGAGACATAAGGACAGGTAAATAAATAGTTGACAGGCACTTATAGGCAGAAACGGAATCAGAAAAGCAGACGGACGAAAGGGCAAGCAGGCAGGCATGAAAGAAGGTAAACAGACAGACAAATACTTGAGCAGAAAGTCGGCCAGGTCGAGACTAATAAGCCCCAGACCACCAATTACGACCCTCAAAAAAACGACCAGGAGCCACAAAAAGTTTCGATACAAGGAGCTGAAAACACGCAGGGCAAGCAAGCAGGCAGGCAGGCAGGCAGGCAAGGAAACACTCCACACACGCATGCAGTCAACAGCACCTATGCATGAAAAACATCCCTGTATACCCCCTCCTCCTCCTCCTCCTCCTCCTCTGCTTTCCTCCACCTCCATGGCTCCTTTGTCTTCAAGCACCACCACTGACCGGCACGGGGCTAATAAGTGGAGGCTAAAGACGAAAACACTCCACCAAGCACACAACAATCAAGGATACACATAAATAATAAATAATTCATTGATAGAATTGTTTTTATACTGATAATGGTTTTCGTTTAAACACCCAAATAAGACAGATTAATTATATGCATAAAACAAAAAACACACACTTTTATGTACTGATTATGATTTTTCACACACACACACACACACACACACACACACACACACACACACACTAATGATCCAACTTATGCTCAACAATACAGAAAATTTTGTACTGTGGGGTCCGTGATTATACAGGTAATTGGCAAAGTGTTTGTATGAAGAGCTCCCTGGAATACAACTCTACCAAACCCCCCCAAACATTTAGAAACATTACAAACCACACTAAGGTAATAATAATGGGAATGTTGAGACCTACACGATTTATGCTTATAGAAAGTGGTGTAATTATTGTGGTTATATTCAATTGTTTGTAATATCTAAACACTAGGAAAATACAACTGAAACTAACTTTGATTCTCTCTCTCTCTCTCTCTCTCTCTCTCTCTCTCTCTCTCTCCTCTCTCTCCTCTCTCTCTCTCTCTCTCTCTCTCTCTCTCTCTCTCTCCATACATTTTCCTCCCCTACCTCCCTCCTCCATCACGCACCTCAATATCAGACTCCATCCCTGTACACCCTGCCTCCCTCCCTCCCTCCCACCCTTTACCTCTTCCTCTCCCTCTCCTACACTTCCCTCCCTCCCTCTTCCTTCCCCTTTCCTCTCCCACTTCCTATACTTCCCTCCCTCCCTCCCTCACCCATTCCCTTTCCCTCTCCTACTCCTAAACTTCCCTCCCTTCTATACACTCCCTTACTCCCACCTACCTCTCCAATCCTCCCTTTATCCAACGCCTTTATCTCCCTCCTACTACTCCCCTCCATTCTTCATTTTTCTTACACAATCCCCATCACACCACCTGTCTCCATCCTACCCCCCACTCCCACCCCTTCCTCCCTAGCTCCCTCCCTTCTCCTTCTATTCTATTCCTCCTCCTCCTTCCTCCTTTTCCTGGTCCCTCACTCGAGCGCTCCCATTCCTGCTGCTTTCCTCGTTCTTCCCGGTCCCCTTCCCATGCAGTCCCTTAGGCACGAGTGAAGTGTGGGACATTCATGAGGAAAGTATGTGACAAACCAGCTCATTACCTTCCACAACGAGACTGTTTGATTGGTTCGGGTTGCTGGTCTGTTTGTTTGTTGTTAGTTTGTTTGCTTGTTCTTTTCTCAGCAGGACTACACAAGAGGTTATGCGTTGATTTTATATTTTATTTATCTTTTTAATTTATGGCCAAAGTTGGTTGGGCCTTTTGACTGGCAACAAGTGATCAGATTTTGGGAAAGAACCAGATCTGGATTCAGCTTTTATTTATTACCGTACTTTACTTTATCTTCCCCAAGTTAACAACAGGTGAAACATTGGTGACAATTTCCCTAGACTTTGACAAAATTTGGGACGGATGATGCAATGTTTACCTGTGGTCTGGACTATGGGAACTCTCTCGTATGTAGACTATATTACTAAAAGTGTGTTGAAGTAGTGGGGGTGATATTAATTTATAGGGACAGTGCAGTGACATAGATATTAAGGGCCATTATTATTATTTTTAGTTTTTCTGAATTGTGTTTTGTTTCTTGGCATACTCAGGAGGAATAATAATGGACTTTAAGGGGAGATTCTCTTGTTGGTAAATTGGAAGGCTATACTGATTCCTCATAACTATACCAGAAAACAGACGCCCTCGGTGGTACTAATATATAGGAGATCTGTTTCGTGGCATAGTTTGGAGAATCAGAGACCTTACAATTCACCAAAAAGATATTCTCCCCTTAAAGGACTAAAAATGAATACTATCCTTTTAACCTTTATTATCAGTGATGTGATGCAAAATATTTCATGTGACTAATTTCCTGTGAGTAAGGAAAGTAAAGGCAGGTGTGGGAGATACTGAGAGGTGAGGGCATATGGGGAGGTGTGTGTGTGTTTGTGTGTGTGTGTGTGTGTGTGTGTGTGTGTGTGTGTGTGTGAGTATCGGGGAACAGATGTGGCAGATGTGGAGCAGTTGTGCCTGTAGATGGGGAGGTGTGTGTGTGTGTGTGTGTGTGTGTGTGTGTGTGTGAGAGAGAGAGAGAGAGAGAGAGAGAGAGAGAGAGAGAGAGAGAGAGAGAGAGAGAGAGAGAGAGAGAGAGAGAGAGAGAGAGAGAGAGAGAGAGAGAGAGAGAGAGAGAGTGTGTGTGTGTGTGTGTGTGTGTGTGTGTGTGTGTGTGTGTGTGTGTGTGTGTGTATGTGTGTGTGTGTGTGTGTGTGTGTGTGTGTGTGTGTGTGTGTGTGTGTGTATTATTCGTCTGCACAATGCCCCCCCCCCCCCACGCACACACCAAACACATACAGAGTCAGAGAACGCAAAATGAAATGGATATTGGAATGTTTGAAGGGAGGTGGGAGGCAAAATTTGTGGAGAGAGAGAGAGAGAGAGAGAGAGAGAGAGAGAGAGAGAGAGAGAGAGAGAGAGAGAGAGAGAGAGAGAGAGAGAGAGAGAGAGAGAGAGAGAGAGAGAGAGAGAGAGAGAGAGAGAGAGAGAGAGAGAGAGAGAGAGAGGAGAGAGAGAGAGAGAGAGAAGAGCGGGGTACGGAAAGGGAGAAGAGGGAAGAGAGAATAGAGTAGAAAAAGAAAGGAGAGGGACGGGAGAAGCTAAGAGAGAGAAAAAGTAGAAGGAGGGAAGGGAAAAGATTATGAATAGGCGAGAGAAGAAGAGAAGAGGAGAAATGAAGACAGAAGAAGAGGAGAGGGGTAATAGGATAGAAAGGGAAGTAAGAAGTGAAGAGAAGGGAAAGGATGGAGGAGAAATGAATGAGAGAACAAGGAGGGAAGAGTAAGGGAGAAAGGGTAAAAAAAAAAAAAAAAAGAGAATGATAAAGGAAAGAAGAATGAGGAAAGCAGAGAGATAAGAGAGGGGGAGATACAGAGAGTGACTGAGAGTGAGAAAGGAGAGAAAAATAGTAAAGGATGAGGAAGGAAAGGAGGGACTGGGAGAGAGGGAGGGAAGGACACACACACACACACACACACATACACACACACACACACACACAAAATACGAGGTAAATATATATATATATATATATATTTTCTCTCTCTCTCTCTCTCTCTCTCTCTCTCTCTCTCTCTCTCTCTCTCTCTCTCTCTCTCTCTCTCTCTCTCTCTCTCTCTCTCTCTCACATACACCCTTGTCAGTAATTAATGAATACTGTCAGCTTCTGTCAGTCACAACTTTCTCAATATGTGGTACAACACTGTCTGATTCTCTCTCTCTCTCTCTCTCTCTCTCTCTCTCTCTCTCTCTCTCTCTCTCTCTCTCTCTCTCTCTCTCTCTCTCTCTCTCTCTCTCTCTCTCTCTCTCCTCTTCTTACTTCTCTTTCTCCCTGTTTTACTCTTCCTTGACCTCCTCCGCATCTTTATATTTCTCTCTGCTGGCTCTAATTTACTCATCCTATTATTTTCCTCCTCTCTTTGTCCTTTCCTTAATGTCTCTTTTTACTCTTTCTCTCCCTGCCTCTCCCTTCTTTATCTATGTCCCTCCTAGTCCTCTCCCCTCCTCAACATTCTCCTATACCCCCTTCAAAATCTTTCATCCACCCTTCCTCATTCCCCTTCCAATTCCTCCCTCTTCCTCCCTCTCCCTCCCT